>CM035407.1:114089567-114099567 GCA_020310875.1 Ceratopteris richardii | reverse complement strand
GCTTTTCAAGAAGAGTTTAAAGATTCATTCTTACCTTTACAGTTTACCTTACCTGTTTGATAATTGTGATGTATTTACATATTGAATTGAGTCTATAGGAGCATATTACCTTTAATTTCTGAGATTTTGTTTTACTGCTATGGAAAGATATCTCCGATCTCTTTATAGAGTAGCTATCACATATCTTTTGAGCTTCTCTTCCAAGATCAAAAGAATTTGGACTTTACCCATTCATCCTAAAGGCATATTGTCCTGCTATTATTAAAGGGGTGGATCATCTTCAGCACCTGCACACATCGGCAAATTACTTTGTAACCATCCAGATACGTTTCTTGTCAATTTATATGCATAGTTGTCTTCTTTTTGCATCCACTTATATTTTGGACATGCATGTTTTGCATCGTACATGGAATATACACATCGTTTAAACATGGTTTGTCTTGTATGGTACATGAATTCTTATTGCAGGGACAGGTATGTATTTTATTGCAGGTTAGCGAGGAGAAAAAAAATACATATGTCAGGGTATGTAATCCCCTTCTGGTCTCTTTATGTATCATGGAAATTGTTTGTCGGAAATTTTCCGGTTTTCAAAATCACGCCGTTATGCTGCCGAAATTTTTACAAAATTCATATGCACATGCATTCAAGTATAAATTCATGATTAGAAAATTAATTATTATTTTATCATATCCAGATATTCATTTTTGTCATCACTTTTGGATTACATTTTTGACTTAATTTCTGCATATCATACGCAAACACATTAATGTAACAGCTCCATGAACATTTCCATGCATGTATTTTTACATGGCACATGCCTATTTTCTTTATTCAGTGATGAAACATGTGACTGGCCATCCATGTTTATTCTTTTATCACCTCAGTTGCTTGTTCAACTGAGGGGCATGTTATACCTTATGGAATATGTTGAACAATGCATTGTTGGATTGAAATATGGAATAGCCAATGCATTGTTGGATTGAAATATCAAATAGCCAATGCATTGTTGGATTGTAACATGGAATATGTTAGCCAATGCATTGTTGGATTGAAATATCGAATGCCAATGCATTGTTGGATTGTAACATGAAATATGTTGGCCAATGCATTGTTGGATTGTAACAGTAATATGGAATATGTTGAACACTCCATTACA
Organism: Ceratopteris richardii; assembly: GCA_020310875.1. Classification (NCBI taxonomy): domain Eukaryota; kingdom Viridiplantae; phylum Streptophyta; class Polypodiopsida; order Polypodiales; family Pteridaceae; genus Ceratopteris; species Ceratopteris richardii. The sequence continues at coordinate 114,098,408 of CM035407.1, read as the reverse complement.
ATTGTTAGAGTGTTGAATTATTTTATCAACTGAGGTCAGTTGCTTGTCAACTGAGAGGCATGTTGTATATTATTGAACAAGGCATTGTTAAAGTATTATATTCTTAATGTATTAATATGTTTTTGATGTTTTTGATATAGCAGCTGAAGGTTCGTGAGGAGCGTGCAAGTCGTCAAAGGATGGACATCAATAATCCGAATAATTATTATTTAGTTTGTAAATAAACCTACGTAGAAGGTTCTATTGTTAGAAAAGTAATGGTTAGAATAAGGGTCGTTGTAGACCGTAGTTTCTGTTATTGAAAGCAATGGCTTTCTGTAAAAGTTATCAACTTTTAGTTTCACGCCTGCTTTTCGAAGCCGCCCTCTTGTAACCACTCTTTTCGACGTAATCAAAAGTCCTATAAATACATGCACTCTATGGACTGTCGAAACAGAGTGCGTGGGGGGAGATTGCACCCAATACTGCGTTGTGTCTCGTCTCTTGTTGCGTCTATTCTCTGTGTGTTTTCTGTGTCCGTAATCTCTGTATGCGTGTGAGTAAGATCCTGACAACACTTTTCCAGCCATATGTAGTTTATCATTGTTGGGTCACGTGATATGAGGCTCGAACTTAAGTTCGAGCCTCTCAGGTTCGACCTTGTCAGGCTCAAACTTCACTTCGAGCCTCCTCTCAACTTTTCCAACCATATCAAGTTTAGCATTGTTTGGGTCACATGAGATGAGGCTCAAACTTAAGTTTGAGCCTCTTAAATTGAACATTGTCTTATGTGTAAAAGAACAAAGAGGCTCGAACTTAAGTTCGAGCATCAGAATCAATTGAATTTTGGGAGAGTTCGAACCTCTCAACTTTTCCAGCCATATAATTTTTTTCATTGTTGGGTCACATGATATGAGGCTTGAACTTAAGTTTTAGCCTCTCAGGTTCGACCTTGTCAGGCTTGAACTTCAGTTCGTGCCTTAGATCAACACTTCTATTGAGACACATGGTATGAGGCTCGAACTTAAGTTGGAGCCTCTCACCTTTGACACCCATATCAACCTTGGATTGTTGCGTCACATGATTTGAGGCTCCAACTCAAGTTCGAGCCTCTCGAAGTCGAACTTGTCAGGTTGGAGCCTTAGAATCATAAAGTTTGGGATTATACATGAATATGAAGGTCGAACAATCTATAATATAGAATAATAATATTATAATAAATTTGATGAATACGAATGAGAAAGTTCATGATAATAAATTTGATGACTATGAATGAGAAAGTTGATGTTATTATGTTGATATTGTTTGTTATTATGTTGATGTGATCTAAACAAAAATATTTGTTTGACTTCGAGGAGCAATGGAAAACACGAATGAACTTCAAACCAATGTTACCGAGAATGTATTTTCACTGGAAAATTTATCGAAAACAAGTGGCATGAAGGTTCCTTCAAATAGGATTAAGGTTCAGAAATCTTTCGATTTGACACATAAAGAAGACATGAAATGGTTTGCTGATACTTATGATCAGGAAGGAAACTTCAAAGCAGATGTACATTTATTTATGACAGATGCAGGATCTACATATGGTGATATGGGTAATATTGTTCATTTTAAAGAAGATGTAAATGCACAAGGCACACCGTGTTTTACGTGTAAAGTGCTTCCAGATGGTGAGAATATTAATGTGAATAAGTTTTGCTTATCATGGGAGACTTTTTGTTTGGGTGATATGAAAGATTGTATCTCAAAGTCTGATCGATCATTAGGCTCAATTGGATCGATCGAATCAATAGAAGAATTAGTAAAAATTATGAAAGAAACCAAATAATTAACACAAAAGTCGAAATCTTTGAAGAGAAGCTCAGATGTATTTGGAAGATCTAAGAAGCGAAAGCTAAAAGGTTCTTCAAACAAAGATTTAGGATCATCATCAAAGTTTGTACAAAACAATGAAGATGTATGAATCCGACATTCAGATAATAGGAGTGAAGAAATAGAAGATACAGTAGTGCAGCCACAAGAAAATAAAATGATGGATTTACTGCTTCAAAAACAAGAATACTATGCTTTTGGTTCTAATGCAGTATTAAACATTGATGTAAAAAGATGTTTTCTAGCACCATCGAATTATGTATATCAAAAATTAAATAGAGATTGGGTGCGTACATTAATGAATGATTTTGTCTTGGCTTCGAAAGAGAATGAAGTTCTTGCAGTTGTTATGCCTTTTGATACAAGTGTCAGAATACCTCTACAAACTTTATGTCATGATGATATTGATAAAGTTGAGTATTGGATAATATCTGGACAACATTCAATTAGTGCAGCGAAAACTTTGCAAAGTGTTAATTCTCCGATGGTGACATTACAGTTATGAAAACAATTTAGATATAGAAAAGCAAAAATTATAAATTGTCCTCCAAAAGTTTCAAGGGAGATATTTAAAGAGGCTAATTTGATGGTGGCAAAGTCATTACAAAAGGAACCATTTGTGGATCAACTTTTACAAGCTAGATCGCAATGGAAAGCAAACGGATGTCCATCCAAGCCTCCTCCAGGTGTTAATCAGAGTAAAAGAGAATTTATATCATGGCAGGTATGTTTATATTCTTGGTATTTTTACTTTTTTTTAACTTATACTCATTTATATATTTAGATAGTTACTATATATTATTATCTTTTAAAGCTTATATCTATTTAAACTATATATATATTATTTTTTTGCAGAATTTTATAGAGACTACATAGTAAAATTTAGAAAAAGGATTTATAAAGAATGATTTGCATCTTCTTTTATGTAATGATGAGGAATGGAAGAATTGGATATCAATAATGCGCCTGTATAGTCAGAGAGCACTACTTAATACAAAAGGCGAAGTGCCAAATAACAAAGAGATTCAACAAAAGATGTTATATTGACGTTTGCAAAGATGGTAGCAATGAAAGGTGGTCAATTAAAGCAAGCACTAGGGACGGTTATATTAGGTCTGACACTCTTCATATGTATTGTAGGTTTAGATAATAAAGAAATTTTAGAAATTCAAAAGGCAATTTTAGAAAAGAAAATATTGTTAAAAAAGGCAAAATCATTGAAGCACATGGTTGACATGGAAGAAATGGCATGGAGATTAAAGAGAGATCGTGTGTTGAAAAATGCTATAATTGCATTTTTTATTGATTTAACAATAGAGGTTTTGACTTGGGAAAAGCTCTGTGAGAAACATAATATCACAGACATACAATATGAAAAAATTAAAAGTTATAGTGACACATTTGTGAAAGACTCATTAAACAGGGCAAAGAAGTCTCCTCCTTTACCAAAGGATGCCATAACTTTGTTGAGTCATTTTTATAGAGTTGCAATGGGAATAAAGACCACAAAAAATGTTATTCCATGGACAATATATGGATTTGGTTTCGATTTAAACAAGGTCCAAAGTTTTTGTTCAGAGCAAGTTCTTCCATTCAGCATTGCTTTTTTTAGGTTTGATTCAGAAGTATACAGTTTACATAGTTGGGAACGCATTTCAGCAACATTCTTCTCCAGATTGGTTTTGGCACTCAATGGGATGAACTCCGAGACATAATATATTCTAGTATCTTTTATTGATTTCCTCTATGTTCATATGCTTGTGGAAGGAGTTCAACATACGGCTACAAAAATGACTTTTAAAATTGTAGCCATTCAGAGTAGTAATCCTTCAATTAAAGGAGAGCTAGATTTTGCAATAGTGCTTATGTACATTAGCAAAGAGGATAATTATCAGATGATTGATAGAATAGATCAAGCAAATCTAAATATTTTTGCTCATAAAGGTTAGGATGAATTCATAGATAAAAATTTCATTGATGATTTCCTCAGCAGTTTTGCTCGTGAAGAGAGCTATGTTATAGAGTTGTATTGTCGAGGAGTTGTTCTTCAAAGAAGTTTATCTAAAAAACGCAGATGTGTTGGTATATGTTTAGAGGTTGAAGAAAAACAATTAGAATCAATTTGCTCTTTAGTTTTTGACAATGATCCTTCTTTGCATCAATGGTGTGATATCAGTAATCAAGATATAGATATCAGGAATCAAGATACAAACAAGACGAATGTGTTCGAGAATGTTGATGCTAAGATTGATGTATAACCTAGTGGAGAAGAATCAGAAAGTAATCAAGATGATACAGAAACCGACGAAGATATTGTTACAATGGATGAAGATATTGCAGGTACTTCAAATGTATGAGAAGGAAAAATGCCATAATTTTCAAAGTATGATTTTTTTATATGCTAGTGATGATTGTATTTCTTGAACAATAGAATTTTATTTTGAATATATTAGCTCTTGTTGAATAAAGTGATGTGAATCGATTATATTTAAATCTTTTTATTTATTGTTAATATCATATGTTTGTGAGTTAAAATTAGATATCTCTTGTCTATTCGAGTAGTCTAAAAATTATTGTTTTTAAATCAATGATGCATAAATTCATATGTTATTAATTTTAAATAGATATGCATGATTTGTGACTCTTTTGTTTGAGAAAAACTAAAACGTATTGTTTTTAAAATTATGATGCATTTGATTAAATCCAATTTCAAAATGTACAGTTAAGATGTAAAGATTGAACTGTGAGGTTTTTAAAATAAAAAATCTATTATTTGAAGTAGATGCATAGAGAATATAATTATAAGTGTTTAGAAAGAGAAACTAATAGATAGAAAGAGAAGTTAATAGATAGATTTTTATCATAAAGAGAAATTAATTGAGAAAATAAGTATTGATATGTATGCACATTGTATTGATTATTCATATATATCTTTTGTTCTTTTTATTATAGATGTTAACAAAAATAAAAATTTCATAAGCGATGATGGTATTGGAAAGCTTATTGGCCATTTCGAGGATGAAACGAGTACTCTACATGAGCAAAGCTCTTTTCAAACATCAGATAAGCTATCTAATGTTATGGAGAAACAATGTGCTAGGCCTTTTTGGATTTTACCAGGTATATTGTGTAATATTATAATAATTTTATTCATATTTTAACTCATTTATTGATTATATATCAATAAGTAATCTTAAAGCATTTTTTTAAAATTATTGTGCATTTATTATCCTCATTGTTTGATATATGCACAGAATATCTATCATCTACTTCATATAAGGAACAATTTTCTCCTTCTCGATCTAGCCCTTTTGTTCAACCAAGATATAAGATGGAACAGATCAGAGAAAGATTATGTCAAAAATTATTCAAATATTGATGACAAATATTTATAAGTCGAAGATGTTTTGAATTTTTAGATTCTATTTTTCAACACTTTCATGTTGGTGTTTAGTCATCGACATTTAAAAATAATGTTTTGAGCAATGTGAGATTCATTGAGAAACATACAAAAAAAAAGATATTCTTTTTTTATGGTGTGGAGTCAAGAAGATTATTACATGAATCACCTTGAAGAAATATATAAATCAGATCAACTTATCATTGATGATAGTTTCTTCAAAGGTTCTATCCCAATAGAAAATTGCATCTACATTACCCCTTATCAAGCAAGACATGATCATTCAGGATCGAGTGATCTTCTATCCTATGTTTTGAGCTTAATCCAAATAGATGATATTTTGCTCAATTGAATCAGACAACCACATATCATCAAAGAACATGTTATATTTCCTATGTTTCAATTTGCAATGGAGAATTCATCATCTATGTTAGACAATGATATCTTGAGTGAATCAAATCATCATGCAAATAACTTCAGAGTATCTTCTTCTGATGACTCAGAAGTACAGAATAATAGTGAGAAAAAGCTAGATGTTCCATTGAATTGCAACGAAATCGAAAAGGAAGATACAACAATAGCATCAACAAAGCTAGATGTTCCATTGAATTGCAAGGAAATCAAAAAGGGAGATCTAGCAACAATAGCATCAACATTTGGTGTTCCACTTTTAAATAAAGAGCAGCTAAAATTGTTACAAATGTGCTACAAAAATAAAAGCATGAGAGAAAACCATGCAATAGTGTATGCTACAAGGTTGGGCTATCGACAAAGTCGCGACAAAGTCGTTTCATAAGTGGAGTTGCAGCAAAAGCATACATAAAAAGGTTACAAAAGGCATACATTAATTTAATAGGTAAAGAAATTCTTGATACAATATTATGTTTTTTTTATATCTACAATCAAATATTTATAAATTTTTTCTTTTGCAAGATAAAGAAAAACGTTGATGACAAGGTGGATTATTAAATTTATCTCAAGATCTTTTGATTGGTTTGAAGATAATCCATTTTTTTAATGTTAGTTTTCTTGTTTCATGAAAGATTGTTTTTCTTCATAAATAAACTTATAATCATAAAAATTAGATAAGTAAAAAGCATGTAGATAGCTCCTAATAAAGAGGAAGGTTGGTTTGTGAATTTTGCTTGTTATTGGATTATACTTCCTTGTCACTATTTCATTGTTCATATTTTCTTTATATATTTTTTATATTACACTTCATTATTATTGGAATATAATATCATGCATTTAGCTCATGTAATATATTTTAAATGCAGCATATATATATATATATATATGCTGCATTTAAAAAATATATATATTTTTCTAGGCTTAGTCTACTTTTGATTATATTGATTGTAAGAAAAACTATAAACTATAAAAGGAAATTGGAATCTCCGTGAATATAAAATCATGCATTTAAATCATTTTTATTATATTTTCTTATGTATAATCAATTTTAATTCACTTTAAGTTTTGAATATTGAGGGAAATGATAATGGCTTAGTTAAACATATCTTTAATTACTTTAATTATGAAGTAATATAGAATGTAAAACAATTTAATTGACTTTTATATAAATCTAATTAACTTCAATTTTTTTGTAGAACAAAATGCTGATTTCCATATAAACTACAAAGAGAACACAAGGTTGGCATTGATGTCTTGCCGGTCTTCACACATATATGAAACTTCATCAAGAAAGCAAGGGTTTTCTTCATTCCCAAGAGATGAAAGAAGGGTATTGATACTGGAAATGAATGACATTTTGCTCAAGACAATTGATAAGGAAAGGGGTGATCTATTACTTGAATCTTTGCAAAACCATATGAATTTTATTAAAGAGAACACAAGAATTGTGCATTACATTCGCAAGGATGCATTATATTTCTTGGATTTTTGTATGGATCTTTTTGAAGCGTGGATTTGGACCACAGAAAGATTGATAAGCTCCAAGAACACTTGTAGTACGTTTTCCAAAACACCATCAAAGATTTCATATTATAGTAGGCTAGGGTGCATGCCAATAAACTGATATCCCCATCGGATATAAGTTTGTGCATCATAAAAACTTGGACACAATTTGGAAAATTTTTCCAGATTTGGATGGAAAAAATACCATTATTTTTTATGATACATTGTATCATGTGATTTGGAATATGAAAGGCACTTACGTAATTCTACCAAAGCTGTGGAGGCAATCATCGGAGGAGTTCGAAAACTTTTTGTCCAAAACAATGATTCCTTGGCTTTATGGATGTATTTGCTCAAAGAACAGACGTTCTTATACATGCAATACAAGTGTAAATCAGAGACATTGTGATAGAGAAACATATTATGTACTTGAAAACAATATATTAAGAAATGATATCAATGATTTTAAAATATTTGAAGATCATTTATTTTATTGGTGTTTTAAAACACCACATGTCTTTGGGACTATTCAACAAAGCACATATGTATATATATACACACACACAATATATATATATATATATATATATATATATATATATATATATATATATATATATATATATATATATATATATATACACACACACGAACACACACACACACACACACACACACATATATATATATATATATATATATATATATATATATATATATATATATATATATATATATATATATATATATATATATATATATATATATATATATATATATATATATATATATATATATATATATATATGCACACACACACACATAGAGGATCACACACACACACACACATATTAAGTTTAACATTGTTTGGGTCACATGATATTAAGTTCGAGCCTCAGAATCAATTCAATTTTGGGAGGCTCGAACTTAAGTTCGAGCCTCTCAAATTTTCCAGCCATATTAAGTTTATCATTGTTGGGTCATGTGATATGAGGCTAGAACTTAAGTTCAAGGCTCTCAGGTTCGACTTTGTCAGGCTCGAACTTCAGTTCGAGCCTTAATCATATCAACAGTCAGTTTATTGAGACACATGATATGAGGCTCGAACTTAAGTTCAAGCCTCTCACCTTTTCCACTATCAAGCTTGGATTGTTGAGTCACATGATATGAAGTTCGAGCCTCTCAGCTTTTCCAACCATATCAAGTTTAGCATTGTTTGGGTCACATCATATGAGGCTCAAACTTAAGTTTGAGCCTCTTAAATTGAACAATGTCTTATGTGCAAAAGAACAAAGAGGCTCGAACCTAAGTTCGAGCCTCAAAATCAATTCAATTTTGGGAGGCTCGAACTTAAGTTGGAGCCTCTCAACTTTTCCAGCCATATCAAGTTTATCATTGTTCGGTCACATGATATGAGGCTCAAACTTAAATTCGAGCCTCTCAGGTTCGACTCTGTTAAGCTGGAACTTCACTTGAACCCTTAGAATCATATCAACACTCAGTCTATTGAGACACAAGATATGAGGCTCGAACTTAAGTTCGAGCCTCTCACCTTTTCCACCCATATCAAGCTTGGATTGTTGCGTCACATGATTTGAGGCTCGAACTCAAGTTCGAACCTCTCAAAGTCGAACTTGTCAGGTTCGAGCCTTAGAATCATAAAGTTTGGAATC
>CM035407.1:114062067-114064567 GCA_020310875.1 Ceratopteris richardii | reverse complement strand
ATTAGCAAACTTATGTGTACCCCCGACTTTTTAGGAATTCTGGAGACAGAGACCAGTGTGCACTTTGAGCAAGATTTCTCCGTGATGGCTGAACCTTTGGCCTTGAAATTTTGTAGGCATGTAGTATGCTTGGAGCTGGTTTCAATGTGCTTTGAATCACTTGATTTAGTTCAGTAGATCCTGAGACATGCTCCTTTGAAGTTGACAGACTTGGAGTAGATGACTCAGAGACAACAGAGATAGTGAATGTGTATACTTCTATTGATTGATGTAATTGTACATACTCATTAGCTTGACAATCATAGCTAAATGAGGTGTTGTGGTGTAGGCTATGAAGTAGCACTCACACACAACGAGGTACACTAATAAAATGCCTCGGGAAGTGAGCTAAAAAACGTGACACACCCGCGACATTTTTACATAATTTTTTATAGATGTTTTGTGATCACTTGAATTTGAAATTCAAATCTAAGCTCCCTAGAATCTCTCTTCTAAAAGTAAGGAGATATTCTCTCCAATCACTCCATCCAAATTCCACGACTCTAATCAATTAGGTGTGTACACATAATGCCAAGTCATTTAGACTTTTACAAGGGGTAAAGAAGTAATAACACATAGGCAAGTGTTCCTATGGTTCTAGCTCCTCATAGTGATATCCTTCAAGGGTTCCAAGCCAATCTTCCAAGGTTCCAAGCCAAGTGTGAAGGCTTGAAATGCACCAACAGCTCCCCCTCAAGCAGATTGGGCAGGATGCAAGGATGATAGGAGGAGCACATCAGGGTACATTTGTTTTGCAGGAGATAAGCCTATTTCTTGGTCAGCCAAGAAACAACCTACAGTGGCATTGTCATCCACTGAAGCAGAGTATAGAGGGCTTGCCAATGCCACTCAAGAAGCTATCTGGTTAAAGCTCTTGTATACAGAGTTAGGTCTATACACTAGACCACCAATCATTTTTGGAGATAACACTAGCTCTCTTCACCTTGCAGCTAATCCAATATATCATGCCAGAACCAAACACATAGAGGTTCATTACCACTATGTGAGAGAGAAGTTGCTTAGTAAAGACATTCAATTGACATATGTGCCTACTAATATGCAATGTGCAGATTTACTCACTAAAGCTTTGGATGGAAACAAGCTATGCAGATTCAAATCCATGATTGGATTGCAGGATGTGATTGAAAACTAAAGATGAAGACTTTTAGAAGTCTACATGTCACAACCACCTGGCTATGAAGATCCAAAAAAGGTACATTATGTTTGTAAATTGAAGAAGGCTCTGTACGGTTTAAAGCAGGCACCTAGAGCATGGAATTACAGGTTGACAACCTACCTCCAAGACCAAGGATTTGTGATGAGTAAAGCAGACACTTCTCTATTCATAAAGAGAAGTAGTACAGAGGTGATCTACTTGTGTGTTTATGTTGATGACATCATCATTATAGGCAATGATGTTAATGGTATTAGACACATCAAAGGTCAGATGATGAAAGAATTCAAGATCAATGATCTTGGATTATTGAAGTATTTCTTAGGTCTTGAGTTAGTCTACACCAACTCAGGTATATATATCACTCAAAAGAAGTATGTGCAGGATATGGTCAAGAAGTTTGGCTTGCAGGATGCTAAAGTATCTACTACTCCAATGGAAGTCAACCTAAAGCTAAGTGCTCATGAAGGAGAAGAAGTCCAAGACATCACAGGATACCAAAGTATGGTAGGTAGTTTGAACTATGCTACCTTGACAAGAATTGACATAGCATATGGAGTTAGTGTGCTTAGTCAATTCATGCACAAACCAAGGGTACCTCACCTAGAGGCAGCAAAGAAGATCTTGAAGTATCTGAAGGGAACTCAAAGTCATGGTTTGTACTTTCCATATACATTAGATATTGATATTAAAATTTACTCAGATGCAGATTGGGCAGGATGCAAGGATGATAGGAGGAGCACATCTGGTTACATTTGTTTTGCAGGAGATAAGCCTATTTCTTGGTCAGCCAAGAAACAACCTACAGTGGCATTGTCATCCACTGAAGCAGAGTATAGAGGGCTTGCCAATGCCACTCAAGAAGCTATCTGGTTGAAGCTTCTATATACAGAGTTAGGCCTATATACAAGGCCACCAATCATCTTTGGAGATAACACTAGCTCTATTCACCTTGCAGCCAACCCAATATATCATGCCAGAACCAAACACATAGAGGTTCATTACCACTATGTGAGGGAGAAGTTACTCAGCAAAGAGATTCAATTGACATATGTGTCTACTAATATGCAATGTGCAGATTTACTCACTAAAGCATTGGATGGAAGCAAGTTATGCAGATTCAAATCTATGATTGGATTGCAGGAAGTAATTGAAGATTGAAGATGAAGACTTAAGCCAAAGTGTTTGGCTTGAGGGGGAGCTGTTGGTGCATTTCAAGCCTACACACATTGGCTTGGAACCATGGAAGACTAGCTTGGACAACTTTCATCAAGGTTTACTTGAAGC
>CM035407.1:114047067-114057067 GCA_020310875.1 Ceratopteris richardii | reverse complement strand
AACCCTTCCGGTTGTTCCATATAGACTTCATCTGATATATATCCATTTAGGAATGCATTCTTTATATCTAGCTGACTTAGCTTCCATCCTTTTGATGCTGCTATAGCAATCACTGTCCTTATGGTTGACATCTTTGCCACCGGACTGAACGTCTCGTCATAGTCTATGCCATGCGTCTGAGCATAGCCCTTGATAACCAGTCTTGCTTTATGTCTGGCTATCCTTCCATCTGCAAGTTTCTTAACTTTGAACACCCATTTATTTCCAATTACTTTCTTACCGTTCGGTTTAGGAACAAGCTCCCATGTCTTGTTCTCTTCCAGTGCGCTGAATTCTTCTTCCATTGCTTCTTGCCATTGCTTCTTGCCCTTGGCTTCGTCATAGCTCTGAGGCTCCTCCTCTTCTTTAACCATATATGCATAATCTTGTTGAGTCATATATGATGTATCATACAAGTATCTTTCCGGTTGTCTTCTTACTCTGTTTGACCTTCTTAGCTCATATTCTTCGTGTGTGTCTGAGTACATGTCTTCATCTTCGTTCCTTATACCTGTTCCGGTCCTGGATGTGCTTGCCTCGTCTTCTCTGTTTACCTGTACAATTGTTTTACCTTTCTCTCTTGTTTTTATCTCTTCTTCAAATTCTTCAGCTGTATGGCTCTGATGTGCATACCAGCTTTTCTGTTCATCAAATGTTACATCTCAGGAAACAATAAAATGTTTGGTTAGAGGACTCCATAACCTGTAACCCATCTGCTTTTCATCATATCCGACGAACACATATTTCTCTGCTTTTGGTTCAAGCTTATGTCTGAGTTGAGACGGTACATAAGCATACGCTATTGATCCAAACACTTTGCAGTGATCAAGTGTTGGCTTCTTTCCCCACCAAGCTTCATAAGGGGTCATTCCTTCTAGCGCCGTACATGGTAATCTGTTTACCAAGTATGTAGTTGTATTTACGGCTTCAGCCCAAAGATAATCTGGGCAATTTTTTTCTTTTAGCATAGCTCGTGCAAACTCGACTAGAGTTCGGTTTCTCCTTTCTGCTACACCATTCTGTTGTGGTGTATATCTGCAGGTTATTTCTCTCTTAATACCTGCATTCCAAAGATAGTCATTGAATTCTCGGGAGAAGTATTCTCCCCCTCCATCAGACCTCAGTCTTTTAAGTTTTCGTCCGGTGAGTCTTTCAGCATATGCATGAAAGTGTCTGAAAGCTCCGAACACTTCTGATTTCTCTTTCAGAACATAAAGAGTTATCCACCTTGTTGCATCATCAATGAAAAGAACATAATACCTTGATCCGCTGATTGATCCTTCTTTCGTTGGTCCCCATACATCCGTATGTATGAGTTCCAGCACATTGTCATGTTTGAATCCTTTCTTCTGGAAAGGTAACCTGTGGGCTTTTCCCATCTGACAAGCTTCGCATTTGTGAATCATATGTTGGTTCTGTACGTTCGGTAATCCTAGTACAGACTGATTCGCTATCATAGCTTTGATTCCTTTTTCGTGAAAATGACCTAATCTCTTGTGCTAGAGATCAAGTTCTGTAATTACCTTTTCATCATGTGTGAGCAGCGCTTGGCCAATGTTCCCTTGTACTCTTAAGGTAAAGAGTCCGCCTTCTTTCTTACCAGAGACGATCTGATAGTATCCGTTCTTGGGATCTTCTACAAATACTCCTTTGTTTGTAAATCTGACCTGAAAACCTTTTTCGACTATCTGTCCCACACTGATCAGATTTTTCGGTATTGTTGGAACATACAAAACATTGGTTAGCAAATCTGCTCCACTCTTGCATTTCACTTTTCCAATTGATTGTACTTTGTGTCTTGTATTGTCACCTGTTTGAACAGTGTGACTAGAACTACCTTTCTCTAGTTCTGACATTAGTTCTATATTTCTTGACAAATGATTAGAGCATCCAGAGTCAATGTAAAATACCTTTAGGTCTTCATTTTCTGATGTGCTGATTGAGTTCATCATCAATGATGTATGACTTTCATTCTGTGTGTCATTTGCGTAGTTGTTGTAGGTGGTGTTGTAGGATTGGCTCTGTCCCCAACTTCTTACTCCACCTCTACCGTAGCCTCCTCTTTGGCTTTGTCTTCCTCTTTGGAAGTTACTCTGATTTCTTCCGCTACTACCTCTGCTATTGTTGTTTTGATTTTGATTTGATCCTTGTTGATTGTGCCAATAGTCATGCGCCAGATGGTTACTTAGTCCACAAATCCAGCAAGCTTTCTTGGTGGTATTCTGGCGGCTTCTTCCTCTTGCTCTTCCTCTGCCAGTGCCTTTACCTCTTGCGTAATAGGCCTGAGAGCTCGACTCTTCTTCGTCTTTTGACTTTCCTTTGTCTTTCTTCTTGTTCTTCATGTACATTGCAGAGCTATGTCCTTTGTCTGCGTCTCCTTTCAGGTCTTGCTCATATGTGAGCATCAAACCAAGCAGCTGATTTAAATCTGGTACAAAATGATTTAAGGAGAGTTCAGTTGATAGTACGAAAGGTTTCCACCTTTCATCTCCTCTCAAACCTGTGAGCACTTGCGCTATCAATCTATGATCTTCGACTTCTTCATTTATGGATCCTAGACTATCTGCTAGATCCTGTTGGAGAAACAATCACTAATTAGACATATATTTGAAGGTCAAATCTTAGAAAGAAAACCCCATGCCTATGTGAAGGGACAAATTCATAAGTGTATCATACTTGTAAAGTTAGTTCACTTTAGTTCTAGAAGTTTTTTAAAAATCACGGGAATGAGAAAATCTATATAAGTTAGTTAGTATTAACTGACGCGATGAGAGAGAGAGAGAGAAGAAGAAGGAGGAAGAGAGAGAGAAAGTGAGAAGAACTCATTTTTGTATGACTGAGTATAGTCGGGCTTCTCTGAGTGAGAAAGCATCTGTAAAACTTCTGAGTTTTTTATAGTTATGAGAAGAACTGAGTAAAGTTCTGTGTATGAGTCTCTCTTCATCATCTCCATGTTTGCCTACTGTATGATGAATTCAAAAGTTCAAGTTTTCTGAGCAATTCGATGCCTGGCATCGAATCTTGGCTCAAAAGTCATTTTTTCATTCTCTGTGTGTTAACTGTTGTTGAATCTTTTAAAAATATGAAGTTTGTGGAGCAACTCGATGCCTGGCATCGAGTTTGAGCATAAAGTCGATGCCTGGCATCGACTTCTAGCATACAAGTGGTCTTCTTCATGTGTGTGTAAAAGAGAGTATTTCTGGTGCAGAAAAAGGGCCTGAAAAAGCTCAAAGTCGATGCCCGGCATCGACTTGGACTGAAATTCGATGCCAGGCATCGAATTTTTTATTTTTGGACATCAGGAATACTAAAACAGGCAAAAATTTCCAGTTTTGGAAGGTCATACAAGGTCATCTTGTGAAGGCCATAACTTGAGTTCTAGAGCTCCGTTTGATGCATATGATAGCTTGTTGGAAAGCTCTACTCGTCTAGTTTCAGCCTATAAAGTTTCATCAAGAAATAATACTTGAGCTAGGAGAAATTAGCAAAATACTGAAGGTATGTCATTTCGGTGACTAGGAATTTCTGTAGAAGCAAAGTTCTCACTTTAAGCTATCATTTCTCAAAGTTTGGAGTGGCAATGAGTTAATGGTGACCATAGAGGTGTTCTAGTGTCACATTAATTCATTTCTTGTGGTGTTTCATACATCAACAAGTGGTATCAGAGCAGAAAGATTCTCGAGAGCAGAAGACGACAAAGGTACGAGAAGTTTTGTAAAGTTTTCCATTAAAGTTTCAAAGGTGAAGCATTTGAAGACACAAGGCATCAAAAGATTACTTTCGAAGTATCCTCATACACAAAGAACTTCAAAAGGTATTATCCTTTATCCTTTAAGCTCACAGGTAGCAGCAGAAGGGAAGGAGTATGGCAGATCATATCTCTATTGACAAACTGGACAGAGATAATTACCCCGCATGGGTAATGAGAATGGAAGCCTTACTTATGAGTAAGGATCTCATGATATATGTTACAGGTGAAGAAGAGAAGCCAGTATTCGAAGATGAAAGCCGACCAAAGAAAGAAGAACTAGATGCTTTAAAGCATTGGCAGAAGAAGGATGCAAGTGCAAAAGCCTACATCTACAATACAATCTCAGATCATTTGCTACCACACATCAGAGGATTGGAATCATCTGAAGATATATGGAATGCATTGGAGTATCATTTCCAAAGCACTACTAAAGCAAGGAAAGCAAGTCTATGGTCAGAGTTTACAACATTCAAGAAGAAGCCAAGTCAAAGTATTAGTGATTATGTCACTAAGATGAAGGATCTAGCAGATAGTCTTGGATCCATAGATGAAGATGTTGAAGATCACAGATTGATTGCTCAACTACTTGCAGGCTTGAGAGGGGATGAAAGGTGGAAACCTTTTGTCTTATCAACAGAACTTTCATTAAATCATTATGTTCCAGATTTGAACCAGTTGCTTGGTTTGATGCTCACATATGAGCAAGACTTGAAGGGAGATGGAGATAAAGGTCAAAGTTCTGCAATGTACATGAAGAATAAGAAGAAAGGAGATAAAGGTAAAGCAAAGGATGAAGAGGAGTCTAATTCTCAAGCTTATTATGCAAGAGGTAAAGGCACTGGCAGAGGAAGAGCAAGAGGTTTTGGAAGAGGAAGAGGTAATCAAAATAACAACAAAAAGGCTTGCTGGATCTGTGGATTGAGTAATCATTTGGCTCATGACTGTTGGCACAACCAACAAGGATCAAACCAGAATCGAAACAACAATAGCAGAGGTCGAGGTGGAAGATATCAAAGTAATTTTCAAAGAGGTAGACAAAGTCAAAGAGGAGGCTATGGTAGAGGTGGAGGAAGAAGTTGGGGACAGAATCAATCCTACAACACCACCTACTACAACTATGCAAATGACACACAGAATGAAAGTCATACATCATTGATGATGAATTCAATCAGCACATCAGATAAAGAAGATCTAAAGGTATTTTACATTGACTCTGGATGTTCTAATCATTTGTCAGGAAACATAGAATTGATGTCAGAATTGGAAAAAGGCATTTCTAGTCACACAGTTCAAACTGGTGATAATACAAGACATAGTGTACATTCAATTGGAAAAGTGAAATGCAAGAGTGGAGCAGATTTGCTAACCAATGTTTTGTATGTTCCTACAATACCTAAAAACTTGATTAGTGTGGGACAGATAGTTGAAAAAGGTTTTCAAGTCAGGTTTACAAATGAAGGAGTATTTGTGGAAGATCTAGAGAATGGATATAATCAGATTGTCTCTGGTAAGAAAGAAGGTAGACTCTTTACTTTAAGAGTGCAAGGGAACATTGGTCAAGCTTTGCTCACACATGGTGAAGCAGTGATTACAGAACTTGATCTCTGGCATAAGAGATTAGGTCATTTCAATGAAAGAGGAATTAAAGCTATGGTTGCTAATCAGTCTGTACTAGGATTACCAAATGTGCAAAGTCAACATATGGTTTATAAATGTGAAGCATGTCAAATGGGTAAAGCACACAGGTTACCATTTCAAAAGAAAGGATTCAAACATGATGGAGTACTTGAGCTCATTCATACAGATGTATGGGGACCAACAAAAGAAGGATCTATCAGTGGCTCAAGGTATTATGTTCTTTTCATTGATGATGCTACAAGATGGATAACATTATATGTTTTGAAGGAAAGATCAGAAGTGTTTGGAGCCTTCAAGCATTTTCATGCATATGTAGAGAGAGTAACAGGTCAAAAGCTTAAGAGACTGAGGTCTGATGGAGGGGGAGAATACTTCTCCCAAGAGTTCAATGATTATCTTTGGAATGCAGGTATTAAGAGAGAAATAACTTGCAGGTATACACCACAACAAAATGGTGTAGCAGAAAGAAGGAACAGGACTTTGGTTGAGTTTGCTAGAGCTATGCTAAAGGAGAAGAACTGTCCAAATTATCTTTGGGCTGAGGCTGTAAATACAGCTGCATATCTTGTGAATAGATTACCATGTGCAGCTCTGAATGGAATGACTCCATATGAAGCTTGGTGGGGTAAGAAACCAACACTAGATCATTGTAGAGTGTTTGGATCAATTGCATATGCTTATGTGCCATCACAACTTAGGCATAAACTTGAACCAAAGGCAGAAAAATATGTGTTCATTGGTTATGATGAAAAGCAGATGGGTTATAGGTTGTGGAATCCTCTAACCAAACAATTTATTGTTTCTAGAGATGTTACATTTGATGAACAGAAAAGTTGGTATGCAGATCAAAGTCATACAGCTGAAGAATTTGAAGAAGAGGTAAGAAGATGTGAGAAAGGAAAATCAATTGTGCAGGTGAATAGAGATGAAGACTATATGCAAGCAAGTACATCCAGAAGTGGATTAACAAGAATGAATGAAGAAGCTCCTATATTTGATGAAGAGGTGTATCCAGAAACTTATGAAGAATGTGAACCAAGAAGGTCAAGCAGGACAAGGAGACAACCAGAAAGGTATTCTTATGATACTTCTTACATAACTCAGAAGAACTATGCATATATGGTCAAAGATGATGAAGAACCCCAGAACTATGATGAAGCTAAAGGTAAGAAGCAATGGGAAGAAGCAATGAAGGAAGAGTTCAATGCACTGGAGGAGAACAAGACATGGGAACTTGTTCCTAAACCAAATGGTAAGAAAGTAATTGGAAATAAATGGGTTTATAAAGTGAAGAAGCTTGCAGATGGAAGTATAGCCAGATACAAAGCTAGATTGGTGGTGAAAGGCTATGCCCAGACCTATGGCATAGATTATGATGAGACATTCAGTCCTGTAGCTAAGATGTCAACTATAAGGACAATCATTGCTATTGCAGCTTCAAAAGGATGGACCCTAAGTCAATTGGATATAAAAAATGCATTCTTGAATGGATACATATCAGATGAGGTATACATGGAACAACCTCAAGGGTTTATAGATTCCAGGTATCCAAATTTTGTTTGCAGGTTGAGAAGAGCATTGTATGGATTGAAGCAAGCTCCAAGAGCTTGGAACTATAGACTGGTGAAGTATCTCAATGATCTTGGATATCAAAGTTCAAAAGCAGATTCAAGTCTACTTATCAAAAGAACAGAGGAAGGTACAATCTACATTTGTATTTATGTAGATGACATTATAATCACAGGTACTTCAGATGAAGGAATCAAGGAGGTAAAGAGATTACTTGAGAAAGAGTTTAAGATCAGTGACCTAGGAAAGTTATCATACTTTCTTGGAATGGAAGTTACTTATACAGATCATGGCATATATGTGTCACAAGAAAGGTATCTTCTGAACTTGTTGAAGAAGTTTGATATGGAAAATTGCAGAGAAGCTTCAACTCCACTTGAAGTTAATCACAAGCTTAGTAAATATGATGGTGCAGACTACAAAGATATGAGGAAGTATCAATCTCTTGTGGGTAGTTTGATTTATGCTACACTAACAAGACCTGATCTTAGTTATGCAGTGGGAGTTTTGTCACAATTCATGCATTGTCCAAAGGACCCACATTGGATTGCAGGTCAAAGAGTTCTCAGATATATCAAAGGAACTATAAAGGAAGGATTATATTATCCTTTTACATCAGATTTGAAGTTGAGAGCCTACAGTGACTCAGACTGGGCAGGTAATCAAGATGACAGGAGATCAACTCATGGTTACATGATATACATTGGTGATAAGCTTGTAAGTTGGTGTTCAAAGAAACAACATACAGTAGCATTATCATCAACTGAAGCAGAGTACAAAGGACTTGTGGAAGCAGCTAAGGAAGTCATATGGATGCAGACATTGTTCAAGAGCTTAGGCATTGATCAAGGTACACCTACAATACATGGAGATAATATGAGTTCACTTTATCTTGCAGCAAATCCAGTATTTCATGCAAGGACAAAGCACATAGAGATCCAATATCATTTTCTTAGAGAAAAGGTAATGGAGAAGGAGATTGAAGTGGAATACATTTCTACTAAAGATCAGTTAGCAGACATAATGACAAAGAGCTTGGATGGTGTGAAGACCAGCAGATTCAAAAGCATGGCAGGAGTAAAAGAAAAGAAGAAGATATGAAGAAACAGGGAATGTCAATTAGTGATTGAGGGGGAGCTGTTGGAGAAACAATCACTAATTAGACATATATTTGAAGGTCAAATCTTAGAAAGAAAACCCCATGCCTATGTGAAGGGACAAATTCATAAGTGTATCATACTTGTAAAGTTAGTTCACTTTAGTTCTAGAAGTTTTTTAAAAATCACGGGAATGAGAAAATCTATATAAGTTAGTTAGTATTAACTGACGCGATGAGAGAGAGAGAGAGAGAAGAAGAAGGAGGAAGAGAGAGAGAAAGTGAGAAGAACTCATTTTTGTATGACTGAGTATAGTCGGGCTTCTCTGAGTGAGAAAGCATCTGTAAAACTTCTGAGTTTTTTATAGTTATGAGAAGAACTGAGTAAAGTTCTGTGTATGAGTCTCTCTTCATCATCTCCATGTTTGCCTACTGTATGATGAATTCAAAAGTTCAAGTTTTCTGAGCAATTCGATGCCTGGCATCGAATCTTGGCTCAAAAGTCATTTTTTCATTCTCTGTGTGTTAACTGTTGTTGAATCTTTTAAAAATATGAAGTTTGTGGAGCAACTCGATGCCTGGCATCGAGTTTGAGCATAAAGTCGATGCCTGGCATCGACTTCTAGCATACAAGTGGTCTTCTTCATGTGTGTGTAAAAGAGAGTATTTCTGGTGCAGAAAAAGGGCCTGAAAAAGCTCAAAGTCGATGCCCGGCATCGACTTGGACTGAAATTCGATGCCAGGCATCGAATTTTTTATTTTTGGACATCAGGAATACTAAAACAGGCAAAAATTTCCAGTTTTGGAAGGTCATACAAGGTCATCTTGTGAACGCCATAACTTGAGTTCTAGAGCTCCGTTTGATGCATATGATAGCTTGTTGGAAAGCCCTACTCTTCTAGTTTCAGCCTATAACGTTTCATCAAGAAATAATACTTGAGCTAGGAGAAATTAGCAAAATACTGAAGGTATGTCATTGCGATGACTAGGAATTTCTGTAGAAGCAAAGTTCTCACTTTAAGCTATCATTTCTCAAAGTTTGGAGTGGCAATGAGTTAATGGTGACCATAGAGGTGTTCTAGTGTCACATTAATTCATTTCTTGTGGTGTTTCATACATCAACAGATCCTTCATTTTAGTGACGTAGTCACTGATGCCTTGACTCGACTTCTTTTTGAATGTAGTAAATTCGGACCATAAGCTAGCCTTCCTGGCTTTCGTAGTATTTTGGAAATGATCTTCCAATGCACTCCATATATCCTCCGCTTTCTCCAGACCTCTAATGTGCGGTAGCAGATGATCTGAAACAGTGTTGTAGATGTAGGCTCTTGCCGTTGCATCTTTCTTCTGCCATAGCTTTAGAGCGTCTAGTTCTTCTTTTTCTGGTTGACTATCATCTTCGAAAGTTGGTTTCTTTTCTTCTCCAGTCACGTACGTCATTAAGTCCTTACTCATAAGTAAGGCTTCCATGCGCATTACCCATGCGGGATAATTATCTCTGTCCAGTTTATCAATTTGGACATGATCTGCCATGATCTTCTTCCTCTCGTGGAATGATCCGGCTCTTATACCGATTCTTGGAAAACTAACCTGCTCTGATACCAATTGTTGGCGAAAACTTCGGCTCTAACGCCACTGTTGCGGAAATACTTTCGCCCTGAAGGTGGGTTTCGCGACAAAGCTTGAACTCTGTCAGGCCTGCGGAAAATGTCGCGCCACCGTAGTAGAATGCTAAACTAGAGTGATTCAGAACACCTCTGTAATCAACAGTAGCTCAGCCTAATTAAGGTCGCCTTAACTGTGTTATCCTGCGACATAAATTCCACCGGAATTTCACCAGACTGTTACTGGACTGACACCGTAATCGTACCGGAACTTCACCGAAATGAACTACTTTGGTTATAATT
>CM035407.1:114024567-114027067 GCA_020310875.1 Ceratopteris richardii | reverse complement strand
GATACTTTTTCTAAGTGTTCCATTATTCCCATGAATGGATACCTTTTGAGCACATAAAAACTTCTCTCGTAGCCTATAAAATGAGCTCTTTCCAATACCATGAATTAAATACCATGCCTTGGTACATACTTTTGCATCAAACATGAAGTTGAAACTTAAGCAATGACTTGAGTTCATATTGTTACCTTTGTAGACCATATTCATGCAATCCAATACATATTTGCATCTATCTGAATAGCATTGTCCCCAAAAGTTTAACCTTGCATCCATTATTTTAGTCCTACTAGCTACTTGACAACATCTCCGTTCACAACAATCATGCATTGAAACCATTTGAATTCTCTCAAATGATCATCTCTTATTAGGAGTCAGTGTAGTACTTTTTCTATTATGCACTTTCACCTTGTGAATGTAACTTCTTCTTTTCTTGTTCACTTCAAAATATCCACAATCACTATTTTCCATATGAAAATCCTCTTGTTGATCTGATTCCATTCGAAGAGGAGAAACAACTTGTATATCATTTAAAACAATGTTGAATATCAATAGCATGAGAATAATTATTCTCAACCTCTACATCCTCAATACCATTGCAATTATCATCGTCAATGCTATAAGATGAGGTAAAGCAAAAATTTGGATTGTCTCCAACATCAAGATCTACATCCTGAATACCATTGCAATGATCATCTTCAATGCCATACAATGAGTTAAAGCCTAATTTTTGCATCAAAGTCTCACCATGTTCTGTAATGATTTGGATTATAGGCCAACTCACCAATTTCAAATTTGAATCCAAAGTTGATGCATCCATAGTCTCATCCATAATAACACCTAGGCAACTTTCTCCCAACTCTTTGCAATTTATAGCATCCCATGGATTTACCAACAAAATAATAGTAGTTGCAAATCTTTCACACTTTTCATGATCCAACAAGATGACTCTCTTTCCTTTCCACTTTTCTCTTTCTTCAAGTTGATAAGATATAGTTTGCTTTGTTGCCATCTTGATGTTTCCTATAAAAAGAATAAAGGAGAAATTAACAATGCTATTCAATTCATCATTCTTTCAATTATTGTAAAAATAATGAATTGAATTAAATCTAGAACACAAACATCATTTCCACAAAAAAGAATCCATATTTGCATATATGGACATTCACTAGTTCTATATGATTAAAAAAAACTCTTACAAATTTTAAAACCTTCAAAAATAATATCCATATTTGCATGTACAGATAGTCACTAGTTAACTTTGAGTCTACTAAAAAATTAATGAATCTACAAGAATAAAAATCTCCAACTTCATTTTGATGCTAGCATCTTAAGAGGCACTCAAACCATCTTTGATTCAAAGTTTATTAGAGGCCAAAACGTAAGTTCAAACCTCTTTTACTCCAATTTAAATAGCCTCGTGTGTTATTTTGTGTATAGTACGACATCAAGTTCAATAGAGGTTCCACTAAGTTTGAATTTACGTAACTCACTTTGTGTGTGTATTTTTGTCTATACAATACACACAAAATTTATAGGTTTACTAACTTCAAATTGAATAGAGGTTCCACTTTAAGTTTGAACTTATGTTACTCAAAGTTGAATAGAGTCTCAAAATTAAGTTAGACTCTAAATTGAGTACCTGCTCAAATTCTCTCTATCTCGAAGTTGAATTGAAACTCAAATTCGAGTTCAATCCTCTTTGACTAAACTTAAGTTTGGCCTTCTTGAACTTGAAGTTGATTAGAGATTCCACTATAACTTTGAACTCAGCTTCCTCAAAATTGAATACTAGAGAGTGAAACTTAAGTTCAACTCTCAAAGCTTGAATCTAAATCTGACTCAACTTATATGATTCAGAGGATTAGCTCTTGTAGATGCGAGAAGATTTGAGTTAAAAATATTAGTCTTTTTGCTAGAGAACTTGGGAGGGTTGAACTTAAGTTTGAGCCTCATATCATGTGACCCAACAATCCCAAAGTTGATATGAATCAAAGGCTAGAACTTGAGTTCGAGCCTTCTAGTTCTTTTGGATGCAAGAAAGTATTGAACTTAACATACTCAAACTTAAGTTTTAGCTTCTGTCACTCGTTGAATAAAGACTGGAACTTCAGTTCAAGCTTCTCTAAATGCGAATTGAATAAAGGCTTAAACTTAAATATGATCCTTTTTAATTGCACATCAAATAGAGGCTCAAATTTAAGTTTGAGCCTCTTGGATTCCGAGTTAAATATAGATTGAATCCCAACTTGAATTGATATCTAAACTTAAGTTCTAGCTTCACTAACTTGAATTTTAGCACCTTAACGGCTTAAGCTATTACCATTCAGTCAAGAAGGCGCGATTACGCTTTAGCGCAAAAGTGGTAGAAGAGTCCACTGCTTAAGAATAGAGGTTCCACTATAAATTTGAACTTATCTTACTCAAAGTTGAATAGAGGCTTAAAGGTAAGTGTAACTCCAAATTGAATAAAGGCTGAAACTCCAAGTTAAATAGAGGCTCAAAC
>CM035407.1:113979861-113982361 GCA_020310875.1 Ceratopteris richardii | reverse complement strand
TCATAATCAATACCATATGTCTGAGCAAAGCCTTTGACAACAAGTCTAGCTTTGTATCTAGACACACTTCCATCTGCAAACCTTTTTGTCTTGTAGACCCACTTGCATCCAATAATCTTCTGACTGTTTGGTTTAGGAACCAAATCCCAAGTTTGATTTTCCAATAGTGCATCATATTCCTCCTGCATAGCACTCTCCCATTTTTCCTTACCCTTTGCCTCTTCATATGTAGAAGGGTCTTCATCTGTATTCACCATATAAGCATAATCTTTTGTGGCTAGAAATGAAGTATCATAACTATACCTTGTAGGTTGCCACCTATTTCTTGTTGACCTTCTGAGTTGTCCACTCCTTGAGGTTTCTGGCTCTTCACATTCAGGATCAAATCTTGGTGTCTCTTCCACTTCAACCTGCACTTCATTATTCTCTTGCTCATCAAATATCTGAACTTTTGATTTACCTTTTCTTTGACTCACTTCTTCTTCATCACCTGTATTGATGTTGATTGTACCTGCATACCAAGTGCTTTGTTCATCAAATGTAACATCCTTAGAAACCATAAATTGCTTTGTTAATGGACTCCACAATCTATAGCCCATCTGCTTGTCATCATAGCCAATGAAAACATACTTTTCAGCTTTGGGTTCCAATTTGTGTCTTAATTGTGATGGCACATATGCATATGCCACACACCCAAATACTCTGCAATGATCCAAGGTAGGTCTTTTACCCCACCAAGCCTCATATGGTGTCATACCCTGCAAGGCTTTACATGGTAACCTATTGACCAAGTAAGTGGCTGTATTTACAGCCTCAGCCCACAAATAATTAGGGCAATTTTTCTCCTTCATCATGGATCTTGCAAACTCAACAAGAGTTCTATTTCTCCTTTCTGCAACACCATTTTGTTGAGGAGAGTACCTGCAAGTAATTTCCCTTTTTATACCTGCATTCCATAAGTAATCACTGAACTCATTAGAGAAATACTCTCCCCCTCCATCTGACCTTAGTCTCTTCAACTTATGACCTGTAATTCTTTCTGCATATGCATGATAGTGTTTAAATGTATTAAACACTTCTGACTTATCTTTGATCACATAGATAGTGATCCAACTAGTAGCATCATCAACATAAATCACATAATACCTTGATCCATTTATACTGAAATCTTTTGATGGTCCCCACACATCTGTGTGTACCAACTCAAGCTTCTCTGAGTGCATAAAACCATGCTTGGAATAGGAATGTTTATGAGCCTTACCTAATTGACATGCCTCACATTTGTATGTCATATGTTGACCTGCAACATTAGGCAATCCAAGCACTGAACCATTGTTAACCATATCTTTAATACCTCTTTCATTGAAATGTCCAAGCCTCTTGTGCCAAAGATCTAACTCAGAAATCTTATGACCTCCATATGTGAACATAGCATGACCAATGTTGCCTTGAATCTTCAATGTAAATAGTCTTCCTTCCTTTTTTCCTGAAACAATCTGTTTATACCCTTGGCTAGGGTCTTCCACATATACTCCATCATTAGTGAACCTTACTTCATATCCCTTTTCAACAATTTGACCTACACTTATCAAATTCTTAGGGATTGTAGGAACATACAAGACCTTACTCAATAAGGTGCTTCCATCCTTGGCCTTCACTGATCCAATTGACTTCACATTGTGCTTTGTGTTATCACCTGTTTGAACAACATGATTAAAAACTTTACTTTCCAAATCAGTCATCAAAGATATGTTACCACTCAGGTGATTGCTACACCCTGAGTCAATGTAGAAGACTCTTTGATCTTCACTCTGCCTTTCACAAGTTGCATTCATTATCAATGTTGAATCTTCCTTTTGATCTGAAGCATAATTGTAGTAGGTGTTGTTGTATTGTTGACTTTGGAATCCTCTACCTACATTTCTTCCAAAGTAATTCCTTCCACCTCTACCTCTGTAATTACCTCTTTGATTTCTGCCACCTCTTCCTCTTGAATTATAATTTTGATTGTATCCACCATTATTCTGATTATTATGCCAACAATCATTAGCTAAGTGATTTGTCTTACCACAAATCCAGCAAGCTTTGCCTCCATCTTTGTTGTTCCTGCCTCTTCCTCTACCTTTGCCACCTCCTCTTCCTCTTAGGAAGTTGGCTTGAGTAGTTGTTCCTTCATCTTCACCTGCTTGTTGTTTTCCTTTGCTATTCTTCTTCTTGTCCTTTGAGTACATTGCATGTCCTGTACTCTTGTCACCATCTCCTTTAACATCCTGCTCAAATGTTAGCATATGACCTAACAATTGATTTAAATCAGGAGTGAAATGGTCAAGTGATAGTTCTGTAGACAAAATAAATGGCTTCCATTTGTCATCACCTCTCAACCCTGTAAGGATTTGCCTTACCAATTTATCTTCCTCAATGTCTTCATCAACAGCTCCTAAAGCATCTGCAATATCTTTCATCTTTGTTACATAGTCTGAGATGGATTGAGAGGCCTTCT
>CM035407.1:113937361-113957361 GCA_020310875.1 Ceratopteris richardii | reverse complement strand
AATACAGAAATAGAAAGTTTTGGAGTAGTGAAGGTTCAAAATCATCTGTTTTGATTTGGTCATTACTAAATCATTTTGTAAAGCACATATATAGTTTCTTTGTGTCATTTGGAAGCCCAAGGAGTCTCCTAACCATATTTGAAGAGAGTAGAGGGCAGGTGTGAAGCAGGTCCAGCAGCACCAACTTGATCTTCTGATTGTACCCAGCCATCACATTCAACAGTGGTATCAGAGCAAACAAGGTAATCATGGGTGATGGTTTCCCTTCCTTCATTGACAAATTGGATAGGAATAACTACCAAGCATGGTCATTAAGAATGAAGACTTATCTACAAGGGAGAAGCTTGTATGGATACATATCAGGAGATGAGGAGTTGCCCTCATTCAAAACCAGAGGCCTACCTACAAAGGATGAGCATGAGAGACTAAATCAATGGTGTGCTAAAGATGCTTTGGCAAGGTCATATCTTCTAAACTCTATCTCTGATTTCCTTCTACCTCATGTTAGGAACTGTAAGACTTCCCAAGAGACTTGGGAAACCTTGTCAACATACTTCTCATCAAGCACAAGGGCCAGAAAGAATCAGCTATGGATTGAGTTTACAACTCTCAGGAAGCAATCAAAACAATGTGTTTCAGATTTTGTCACCAAAGTCAAAGACATTGCAGATCAACTTGCAAGTGTTCGAGAAGAAATTGAAGAAGAGCAAATAGTCAGACAAGTGATCAATGGACTCAAAGCAGATGACAAGTGGGAGAGCTTTACCACTGCAATGGACTTGTACATGGACATCCAAGCACCTGATCTAACAACTCTGATTGGACAACTCTTTACGCATGAAGCAAAGATCACAAAGAATGGAGAGCAATCAAAAGGTAACAATCCCTCTGCCCTATATACAGATAAGAAGTCTAAAGATAAGGGTAAAAGTAAGAAGGTTGATGAAGAAGGCTCTACCTCCCAAGCAAACTATGCAGGGAGAGGTAGATCATCTAGAGGTAGGGGCAGAGGAGGTAAGTCAGGTAGGGGGAGACCCTATAATCAATCTCCATGCAATATTTGTGGCTTGTCTAATCATACTACAGATGAATGCTACAAAAACTACAAGAACCAAAGAGGAAGAGGTCACCAAAGAGGAGGATACTCCCAAGGCAGAGGCAGATTCAATCAATCTCAAGGCTACCATGGCTACAACAATAATTACAACAATAACTACAACAATAGCTACAATCACAATGGCAATTATCAAGGAGGATACAAGAACAAAAAGGATTACAACAATTATGCAGAGGATCAAGATGATTCCTTGTTGATTATGAACATGACATCTAAATCAGGTATCAATGATGATCATTTGTTCTATATTGACTCAGGTTGTTCTAATCATGTAGCTGGGAATGTTGCCTTACTCTCTGATTTGGAAGAACCTAAAGGCAAGCACCAAGTGCAGACAGGTGATGACACTAAACACTCAGTGGTTAAAGTAGGTAATGTCAAAACAAGTGATGGTAATCAGAATTTGCTAAGCAGAGTATTGTATGTTCCAACAATCACCAAGAATCTGATGAGTGTAGGTCAGATTGTTGAAAAAGGTCTACAGGTCAGGTTCACTCAACATGGTGCATATGTGGAGGATCCAAGACATGGATTCAGAAGGATAGCCAAGGGAGAGAAATCAGGTAGACTATTTACCTTTGAACTTGAAGATACTAAGAACATTGCCTTGTACAATTACAAGGACCAAACCCTATCAGAATTGGAGATGTGGCACAAGAGATTGGGTCACATTGGAGAAAGGACCATAAAGCAAATGAGTAGAGATCAATGTGTGCTTGGGATACCTAATGTATCCAAGCAACACATGATATACAAGTGTGGGGCTTGTCAGTTTGGTAAGTCACACAGATTGCCATATACAAAAAAGGGTTTTATGCATGAAGACTACTTGGAATTGGTGCATACAGATGTGTGGGGACCAAGCAAGGAGCCATCCATATCTGGGTCAAGGTACTATGTATCTTTTATAGATGATTATAGCAGATGGACTGTCTTGTACTTCATGAAACATAAAGATGAAGTATTTAATTGTTTCAAAAAGTATCTTGCATTAGTAGAGAATCAAACAGGTAGACATTTGAAGAGATTAAGGTCTGATGGTGGTGGAGAATACTTCTCCAATGATTTTGAAGAATTCTTGCAGGAAAGAGGCATCAAGAGGGAGATTACCACAAGGTACTCACCTGAACAAAATGGGGTAGCTGAAAGAAGGAATAGACTCATTGTGGAGACAGCTAGGTCTATGCTTAATGAGAAGAAACTACCAAATTATCTTTGGGCAGAGAGTGTATCTACTGCCACATACTTAATCAACAGGTTGCCATCAAAGACACTTGATGGAATGACACCCTATGAGGCTTGGCATGGTAAGAGACCATCTCTGGATCATTGCAAGATCTTTGGGTGTGTTGCATATGTGCATATTCCCTCACAGGTAAGGGGAAAGCTAGACCCTAAGGCTGAAAAGTGTATCTTTATTGGTTATGATTTGAATCAGAAAGGATACAGGTTCTATAACCCCTCAAACAAAGGCTTCAAGGTAAGCAGAGATGTAATCTTTGATGAAAATGATTCATGGTATGATAATGAGTGCAGGAAAGTTAGCCTACCTTATGATATAGAAGAAGACTTTCCAAAGCTTGTCAGGCAAGAACCAACTCAGAATGAAGACACAAGCTCAGATGATGAAGACACCATCAACATTGAAGAATTCAAAGCTTGGAAATCCAAAGGGAAGATGAAGATGAAGCAACTTGAAGACAATCCAGAATCCTCAACTCAGGCTATGAGGAGATCTTCAAGGGAAAAGAAGAAACCTATTAGGTATGGGTATGATACTTCACTTGTAACCAAGCACTCTGTATATCTTGCAAAGGATATCTTAAGTGAAGAACCAGGTACATTTGAGGAAGCTATTACTAAACCAGAATGGAAGGAAGCAATGGATGAAGAAATGGAGGCTCTCAAGGAGAGTGATACTTGGGACTTGGTACCCAAGAAGGACTCCATGAAGGTGATAGGATCCAGATGGATCTACAAACTCAAAAGGAACTCAGATGGTACAATAAGCAGGTACAAAGCTAGGTTGGTAGCCAAGGGTTTTGCACAAACCCAAGGCATTGATTATGAGGAGACATTTTCTCCTGTGGCCAAGATGCCAACTATCAGAATTATGGTGAGTGTAGCTGCATCCAAGAATTGGAACATGTACCAATTGGATGTAAAGAATGCATTCTTGAATGGATGGATATCTGAAGAGGTCTACATGTCACAACCACCTGGCTATGAGGATCCCAATAAGGTAAATCATGTTTGCAAATTGAAGAAGGCTCTGTATGGATTGAAGCAGGCACCTAGAGCATGGAACTATAGGTTGACAACCTATCTCTTGGATCAAGGATTTGTGATGAGTAAAGCAGATACTTCATTGTTTATAAAGAGGAACAATTCAGAGGTAATATACTTGTGTGTCTATGTTGATGACATCATTATTACAGGAAATGATGTTCAAGGAATTAGACACATCAAAGGTCAAATGATGAAGGAATTCAAGATCAATGATCTTGGATTATTGAAGTACTCCCTAGGGCTTGAATTGGTCTACACAAACTCAGGTATATTCATTACTCAGAAGAAGTACATTCAGGACATGGTCAAGAAGTTTAATTTGCAGGAAGCTAAAATCTCAAACATTCCTATGGAGGTCAATCACAAACTCAGTGCACATGAAGGAGAAGAACTCAAGGATATTACAGGTTACCAAAGTTTGGTAGGTAGTCTCAATTATGCTACCTTAACTAGGATTGATATCTCATATGGTGTTAGTGTACTTAGCCAATTTATGCATAAGCCAAGAGTACCACATTTGGAGGCAGCCAAGAAGATAGTAAAGTACCTAAAGGGAACACAAAATCATGGTTTGTATTATCCATATTCATCAGACATTGACATCAAGGTATACTCAGATGCAGATTGGGCAGGTTGTAAGGATGACAGGAGGAGTACATCTGGTTACATATGCTTTGCAGGTGATAAACCAATTTCTTGGTCATCCAAGAAACAACCCACAGTAGCCCTATCATCTACTGAGGCAGAGTACAGAGGGCTAGCCAATGCCACTCAAGAAGCAATATGGTTGAAGTTACTCTATTCAGAATTGGGCCTATACACTAGGCCACCTATCATATTTGGTGATAATACAAGTTCACTCCATCTAGCTGCTAATCCTGTGTATCATGCTAGGACAAAACACATAGAGGTGCATTACCACTATGTGAGGGAGAAATTACTTAGCAAGGAAATCCAATTATCATATGTATCCACTAATATTCAATGTGTAGATTTGCTTACAAAAGCTTTGGATGGGAGCAAGCTATGCAGGTTTAAATCCATGATAGGATTACAGGATATCATTGAAGACTAAAGATGAAGACTCAAGCAAGTGTTTGGCTTGAGGGGGAGCTGTTGGTGCAAACAAGCCTTAACACTTGGCTTTGATTTGTGCCTTGAAGACTCAACATGAAGATTGCACAAAGATCACTTAGCATTGGATATCAACATTGAAGTTTATTGCAAAAGTTTGGATTACTTCATTTCAAGGAAGAGCATAGGAACATATGCCTATGCTTAGTTACTTATTACTTCATGTAAAAGTCAAAGTGACTTCTTGTAATTGTACCTACCTTCAAAAGTCGTGGAATTTGGAAGGTATTAGTGGAGAGAATATCTCCCTAAGTCTAGTGGAGAGAATCAAGGGAGCTTTAATTTGAATTCAAATTCAAATTCACTCAAAAACTCCTATAAAAGTCAATGTAAAAGTCGCGGGTCTTGTTACACACTTCCCGAGGCTAATCCAAGCAAATTTGTGAGTTTGTGAGAGCTACTACCTAGCCTACACCACTGAGTACCATTGGGCATCACCCTACATGCCAATGGGAATGTACATTTGATAGTATCAATACATATACTCATAGTTCTTTACTCTGTGTTTTCTCTGAGTGACTACCTCCAAGTCTGTCAACTTCAACAGAGCATATCTCAAGATCTACTGAACCCAATTTGATGATCAAGGGCTCATTGGAACCAGCTCAAAGCATTCTACAACACTACAAAATTTCAAGTCATTATATTCAGCCAATTGGGAGAAATCGCTGTCGAAGTGATCACTGGTATATTTCTGTGTTGTTCCTAAAAAGTCGGGGGTGTCCCTGATTTTGCTAAAGATCATGCTCAGTGTATAGTTTGTCATTTGGAGTGATTTAACTTGCTAATGGTAGCTTGTTAAGTTAATTTAATACTCCCAGAAGGAATTAAACCAATTGCAAGTGTGCTGGACACACTAAGCTTAGGACTGAGCAGGTATCAATACAGAAATAGAAAGTTTTGGAGTAGTGAAGGTTCAAAATCATCTGTTTTGATTTGGTCATTACTAAATCATTTTGTAAAGCACATATATAGTTTCTTGGTGTCATTTGGAAGCCCAAGGAGTCTCCTAACCATATCTGAAGAGAGTAGAGGGCAGGTGTGAAGCAGGTCCAGCAGCACCAACTTGATCTTCTGATTGTACCCAGCCATCACATTCAACAGTGGTATCAGAGCAAACAAGGTAATCATGGGTGATGGTTTCCCTTCCTTCATTGACAAATTGGATAGGAATAACTACCAGGCATGGTCATTAAGAATGAAGACTTATCTACAAGGGAGAAGCTTGTATGGATAAATATCGGGAGATGAGGAGTTGCCCTCATTCAAAACCAGAGGCCTACCTACAAAGGATGAGCATGAGAGACTAAATCAATGGTGTGCTAAAGATGCTTTGGCAAGGTCATATCTTCTAAACTCTATCTCTGATTTCCTTCTACCTCATGTTAGGAACTGTAAGACTTCCCAAGAGACTTGGGAAACCTTGTCAACATACTTCTCATCAAGCACAAGGGCCAGAAAGAATCAGCTATGGATTGAGTTTACAACTCTCAGGAAGCAATCAAAACAATGTGTTTCAAATTTTGTCACCAAAGTCAAAGACATTGCAGATCAACTTGCAAGTGTTGGAGAAGAAATTGAAGAAGAGCAAATAGTCAGACAAGTGATCAATGGACTCAAAGCAGATGACAAGTGGGAGAGCTTTACCACTGCAATGGACTTGTACATGGACATCCAAGCACCTGATTTAACAACTTTGATTGGACAACTCTTTACACATGAAGCAAAGATCACAAAGAATGGAGAGCAATCAAAAGGTAACAATCCCTCTGCCCTATATACAGATAAGAAGTCTAAAGATAAGGGTAAAAGTAAGAAGGTTGATGAAGAAGGCTCTACCTCCCAAGCAAACTATGCAGGGAGAGGTAGATCATCTAGAGGTAGGGGCAGAGGAGGTAAGTCAGGTAGGGGGAGACCCTATAATCAATCTCCATGCAATATTTGTGGCTTGTCTAATCATACTACAGATGAATGCTACAAAAACTACAAGAACCAAAGAGGAAGAGGTCACCAAAGAGGAGGATACTCCCAAGGCAGAGGCAGATTCAATCAATCTCAAGGCTACCATGGCTACAACAATAATTACAACAATAACTACAACAATAGCTACAATCACAATGGCAATTATCAAGGAGGATACAGGAACAAAAAGGATTACAACAATTATGCAGAGGATCAAGATGATTCCTTGTTGATTATGAACATGACATCTAAATCAGGTATCAATGATGATCATTTGTTCTATATTGACTCAGGTTGTTCTAATCATGTAGCTGGGAATGTTGCCTTACTCTCTGATTTGGAAGAACCTAAAGGCAAGCACCAAGTGCAGACAGGTGATGACACTAAACACTCATTGGTTAAAGTAGGTAATGTCAAAACAAGTGATGGTAATCAAAATTTGCTAAGCAGAGTATTGTATGTTCCAACAATCACCAAGAATCTGATGAGTGTAGGTCAGATTGTTGAAAAAGGTCTACAGGTCAGGTTCACTCAACATGGTGCATATGTGGAGGATCCAAGACATGGATTCAGAAGGATAGCCAAGGGAGAGAAATCAGGTAGACTATTTACCTTTGAACTTGAAGATACTAAGAACATTGCCTTGTACAATTACAAGGACCAAACCCTATCAGAATTGGAGATGTGGCACAAGAGATTGGGTCACATTGGAGAAAGGACCATAAAGCAAATGAGTAGAGATCAATGTGTGCTTGGGATACCTAATGTATCCAAGCAACACATGATATACAAGTGTGGGGCTTGTCAGTTTGGTAAGTCACACAGATTGCCATATACAAAAAAGGGTTTTATGCATGAAGACTACTTGGAATTGGTGCATACAGATGTGTGGGGACCAAGCAAGGAGCCATCCATATCTGGGTCAAGGTACTATGTATCTTTTATAGATGATTATAGCAGATGGACTGTCTTGTACTTCATGAAACATAAAGATGAAGTATTTAATTGTTTCAAAAAGTATCTTGCATTAGTAGAGAATCAAACAGGTAGACATTTGAAGAGATTAAGGTCTGATGGTGGTGGAGAATACTTCTCCAATGATTTTGAAGAATTCTTGCAGGAAAGAGGCATCAAGAGGGAGATTACCACAAGGTACTCACCTGAACAAAATGGGGTAGCTGAAAGAAGGAATAGACTCATTGTGGAGACAGCTAGGTCTATGCTTAATGAGAAGAAACTACCAAATTATCTTTGGGCAGAGAGTGTATCTACTGCCACATACTTAATCAACAGGTTGCCATCAAAGACACTTGATGGAATGACACCCTATGAGGCTTGGCATGGTAAGAGACCATCTCTGGATCATTGCAAGATCTTTGGGTGTGTTGCATATGTGCATATTCCCTCACAGGTAAGGGGAAAGCTAGACCCTAAGGCTGAAAAGTGTATCTTTATTGGTTATGATTTGAATCAGAAAGGATACAGGTTCTATAACCCCTCAAACAAAGGCTTCAAGGTAAGCAGAGATGTAATCTTTGATGAAAATGATTCATGGTATGATAATGAGTGCAGGAAAGTTAGCCTACCTTATGATATAGAAGAAGACTTTCCAAAGCTTGTCAGGCAAGAACCAACTCAGAATGAAGACACAAGCTCAGATGATGAAGACACCATCAACATTGAAGAATTCAAAGCTTGGAAATCCAAAGGGAAGATGAAGATGAAGCAACTTGAAGACAATCCAGAATCCTCAACTCAGGCTATGAGGAGATCTTCAAGGGAAAAGAAGAAACCTATTAGGTATGGGTATGATACTTCACTTGTAACCAAGCACTCTGTATATCTTGCAAAGGATATCTTAAGTGAAGAACCAGGTACATTTGAGGAAGCTATTACTAAACCAGAATGGAAGGAAGCAATGGATGAAGAAATGGAGGCTCTCAAGGAGAGTGATACTTGGGACTTGGTACCCAAGAAGGACTCCATGAAGGTGATAGGATCCAGATGGATCTACAAACTCAAAAGGAACTCAGATGGTACAATAAGCAGGTACAAAGCTAGGTTGGTAGCCAAGGGTTTTGCACAAACCCAAGGCATTGATTATGAGGAGACATTTTCTCCTGTGGCCAAGATGCCAACTATCAGAATTATGGTGAGTGTAGCTGCATCCAAGAATTGGAACATGTACCAATTGGATGTAAAGAATGCATTCTTCAATGGATGGATATCTGAAGAGGTCTACATGTCACAACCACCTGGCTATGAGGATCCCAATAAGGTAAATCATGTTTGCAAATTGAAGAAGGCTCTGTATGGATTGAAGCAGGCACCTAGAGCATGGAACTATAGGTTGACAACCTATCTCTTGGATCAAGGATTTGTGATGAGTAAAGCAGATACTTCATTGTTTATAAAGAGGAACAATTCAGAGGTAATATACTTGTGTGTCTATGTTGATGACATCATTATTACAGGAAATGATGTTCAAGGAATTAGACACATCAAAGGTCAAATGATGAAGGAATTCAAGATCAATGATCTTGGATTATTGAAGTACTCCCTAGGGCTTGAATTGGTCTACACAAACTCAGGTATATTCATTACTCAGAAGAAGTACATTCAGGACATGGTCAAGAAGTTTAATTTGCAGGAAGCTAAAATCTCAAACATTCCTATGGAGGTCAATCACAAACTCAGTGCACATGAAGGAGAAGAACTCAAGGATATTACAGGTTACCAAAGTTTGGTAGGTAGTCTCAATTATGCTACCTTAACTAGGATTGATATCTCATATGGTGTTAGTGTACTTAGCCAATTTATGCATAAGCCAAGAGTACCACATTTGGAGGCAGCCAAGAAGATAGTAAAGTACCTAAAGGGAACACAAAATCATGGTTTGTATTATCCATATTCATCAGACATTGACATCAAGGTATACTCAGATGCAGATTGGGCAGGTTGTAAGGATGACAGGAGGAGTACATCTGGTTACATATGCTTTGCAGGTGATAAACCAATTTCTTGGTCATCCAAGAAACAACCCACAGTAGCCCTATCATCTACTGAGGCAGAGTACAGAGGGCTAGCCAATGCCACTCAAGAAGCAATATGGTTGAAGTTACTCTATTCAGAATTGGGCCTATACACTAGGCCACCTATCATATTTGGTGATAATACAAGTTCACTCCATCTAGCTGCTAATCCTGTGTATCATGCTAGGACAAAACACATAGAGGTGCATTACCACTATGTGAGGGAGAAATTACTTAGCAAGGAAATCCAATTATCATATGTATCCACTAATATTCAATGTGCAGATTTGCTTACAAAAGCTTTGGATGGGAGCAAGCTATGCAGGTTTAAATCCATGATAGGATTACAGGATATCATTGAAGACTAAAGATGAAGACTCAAGCAAGTGTTTGGCTTGAGGGGGAGCTGTTGGTGCAAACAAGCCTTAACACTTGGCTTTGATTTGTGCCTTGAAGACTCAACATGAAGATTGCACAAAGATCACTTAGCATTGGATATCAACATTGAAGTTTATTGCAAAAGTTTGGATTACTTCATTTCAAGGAAGAGCATAGGAACATATGCCTATGCTTAGTTACTTATTACTTCATGTAAAAGTCAAAGTGACTTCTTGTAATTGTACCTACCTTCAAAAGTCGTGGAATTTGGAAGGTATTAGTGGAGAGAATATCTCCCTAAGTCTAGTGGAGAGAATCAAGGGAGCTTTAATTTGAATTCAAATTCAAATTCACTCAAAAACTCCTATAAAAGTCAATGTAAAAGTCGCGGGTCTTGTTACACACTTCCCGAGGCTAATCCAAGCAAATTTGTGAGTTTGTGAGAGCTACTACCTAGCCTACACCACTGAGTACCATTGGGCATCACCCTACATGCCAATGGGAATGTACATTTGATAGTATCAATACATATACTCATAGTTCTTTACTCTGTGTTTTCTCTGAGTGACTACCTCCAAGTCTGTCAACTTCAACAGAGCATATCTCAAGATCTACTGAACCCAATTTGATGATCAAGGGCTCATTGGAACCAGCTCAAAGCATTCTACAACACTACAAAATTTCAAGTCATTATATTCAGCCAATTGGGAGAAATCGCTGTCGAAGTGATCACTGGTATATTTCTATGTTGTTCCTAAAAAGTCGGGGGTGTCCCTGATTTTGCTAAAGATCATGCTCAGTGTATAGTTTGTCATTTGGAGTGATTTAACTTGCTAATGGTAGCTTGTTAAGTTAATTTAATACTCCCAGAAGGAATTAAACCAATTGCAAGTGTGCTGGACACACTAAGCTTAGGACTGAGCAGGTATCAATACAGAAATAGAAAGTTTTGGAGTAGTGAAGGTTCAAAATCATCTGTTTTGATTTGGTCATTACTAAATCATTTTGTAAAGCACATATATAGTTTCTTGGTGTCATTTGGAAGCCCAAGGAGTCTCCTAACCATATCTGAAGAGAGTAGAGGGCAGGTGTGAAGCAGGTCCAGCAGCACCAACTTGATCTTCTGATTGTACCCAGCCATCACATTCAACAGTGGTATCAGAGCAAACAAGGTAATCATGGGTGATGGTTTCCCTTCCTTCATTGACAAATTGGATAGGAATAACTACCAGGCATGGTCATTAAGAATGAAGACTTATCTACAAGGGAGAAGCTTGTATGGATACATATCAGGAGATGAGGAGTTGCCCTCATTCAAAACCAGAGGCCTACCTACAAAGGATGAGCATGAGAGACTAAATCAATGGTGTGCTAAAGATGCTTTGGCAAGGTCATATCTTCTAAACTCTATCTCTGATTTCCTTCTACCTCATGTTAGGAACTGTAAGACTTCCCAAGAGACTTGGGAAACCTTGTCAACATACTTCTCATCAAGCACAAGGGCCAGAAAGAATCAGCTATGGATTGAGTTTACAACTCTCAGGAAGCAATCAAAACAATGTGTTTCAGATTTTGTCACCAAAGTCAAAGACATTGCAGATCAACTTGCAAGTGTTGGAGAAGAAATTGAAGAAGAGCAAATAGTCAGACAAGTGATCAATGGACTCAAAGCAGATGACAAGTGGGAGAGCTTTACCACTGCAATGGACTTGTACATGGACATCCAAGCACCTGATCTAACAACTCTGATTGGACAACTCTTTACACATGAAGCAAAGATCACAAAGAATGGAGAGCAATCAAAAGGTAACAATCCCTCTGCCCTATATACAGATAAGAAGTCTAAAGATAAGGGTAAAAGTAAGAAGGTTGATGAAGAAGGCTCTACCTCCCAAGCAAACTATGCAGGGAGAGGTAGATCATCTAGAGGTAGGGGCAGAGGAGATAAGTCAGGTAGGGGGAGACCCTATAATCAATCTCCATGCAATATTTGTGGCTTGTCTAATCATACTACAGATGAATGCTACAAAAACTACAAGAACCAAAGAGGAAGAGGTCACCAAAGAGGAGGATACTCCCAAGGCAGAGGCAGATTCAATCAATCTCAAGGCTACCATGGCTACAACAATAATTACAACAATAACTACAACAATAGCTACAATCACAATGGCAATTATCAAGGAGGATACAGGAACAAAAAGGATTACAACAATTATGCAGAGGATCAAGATGATTCCTTGTTGATTATGAACATGACATCTAAATCAGGTATCAATGATGATCATTTGTTCTATATTGACTCAGGTTGTTCTAATCATGTAGCTGGGAATGTTGCCTTACTCTCTGATTTGGAAGAACCTAAAGGCAAGCACCAAGTGCAGACAGGTGATGACACTAAACACTCAGTGGTTAAAGTAGGTAATGTCAAAACAAGTGATGGTAATCAGAATTTGCTAAGCAGAGTATTGTATGTTCTAACAATCACCAAGAATCTGATGAGTGTAGGTCAGATTGTTGAAAAAGGTCTACAGGTCAGGTTCACTCAACATGGTGCATATGTGGAGGATCCAAGACATGGATTCAGAAGGATAGCCAAGGGAGAGAAATCAGGTAGACTATTTACCTTTGAACTTGAAGATACTAAGAACATTGCCTTGTACAATTACAAGGACCAAACCCTATCAGAATTGGAGATGTGGCACAAGAGATTGGGTCACATTGGAGAAAGGACCATAAAGCAAATGAGTAGAGATCAATGTGTGCTTGGGATACCTAATGTATCCAAGCAACACATGATATACAAGTGTGGGGCTTGTCAGTTTGGTAAGTCACACAGATTGCCATATACAAAAAAGGGTTTTATGCATGAAGACTACTTGGAATTGGTGCATACAGATGTGTGGGGACCAAGCAAGGAGCCATCCATATCTGGGTCAAGGTACTATGTATCTTTTATAGATGATTATAGCAGATGGACTGTCTTGTACTTCATGAAACATAAAGATGAAGTATTTAATTGTTTCAAAAAGTATCTTGCATTAGTAGAGAATCAAACAGGTAGACATTTGAAGAGATTAAGGTCTGATGGTGGTGGAGAATACTTCTCCAATGATTTTGAAGAATTCTTGCAGGAAAGAGGCATCAAGAGGGAGATTACCACAAGGTACTCACCTGAACAAAATGGGGTAGCTGAAAGAAGGAATAGACTCATTGTGGAGACAGCTAGGTCTATGCTTAATGAGAAGAAACTACCAAATTATCTTTGGGCAGAGAGTGTATCTACTGCCACATACTTAATCAACAGGTTGCCATCAAAGACACTTGATGGAATGACACCCTATGAGGCTTGGCATGGTAAGAGACCATCTCTGGATCATTGCAAGATCTTTGGGTGTGTTGCATATGTGCATATTCCCTCACAGGTAAGGGGAAAGCTAGACCCTAAGGCTGAAAAGTGTATCTTTATTGGTTATGATTTGAATCAGAAAGGATACAGGTTCTATAACCCCTCAAACAAAGGCTTCAAGGTAAGCAGAGATGTAATCTTTGATGAAAATGATTCATGGTATGATAATGAGTGCAGGAAAGTTAGCCTACCTTATGATATAGAAGAAGACTTTCCAAAGCTTGTCAGGCAAGAACCAACTCAGAATGAAGACACAAGCTCAGATGATGAAGACACCATCAACATTGAAGAATTCAAAGCTTGGAAATCCAAAGGGAAGATGAAGATGAAGCAACTTGAAGACAATCCAGAATCCTCAACTCAGGCTATGAGGAGATCTTCAAGGGAAAAGAAGAAACCTATTAGGTATGGGTATGATACTTCACTTGTAACCAAGCACTCTGTATATCTTGCAAAGGATATCTTAAGTGAAGAACCAGGTACATTTGAGGAAGCTATTACTAAACCAGAATGGAAGGAAGCAATGGATGAAGAAATGGAGGCTCTCAAGGAGAGTGATACTTGGGACTTGGTACCCAAGAAGGACTCCATGAAGGTGATAGGATCCAGATGGATCTACAAACTCAAAAGGAACTCAGATGGTACAATAAGCAGGTACAAAGCTAGGTTGGTAGCCAAGGGTTTTGCACAAACCCAAGGCATTGATTATGAGGAGACATTTTCTCCTGTGGCCAAGATGCCAACTATCAGAATTATGGTGAGTGTAGCTGCATCCAAGAATTGGAACATGTACCAATTGGATGTAAAGAATGCATTCTTGAATGGATGGATATCTGAAGAGGTCTACATGTCACAACCACCTGGCTATGAGGATCCCAATAAGGTAAATCATGTTTGCAAATTGAAGAAGGCTCTGTATGGATTGAAGCAGGCACCTAGAGCATGGAACTATAGGTTGACAACCTATCTCTTGGATCAAGGATTTGTGATGAGTAAAGCAGATACTTCATTGTTTATAAAGAGGAACAATTCAGAGGTAATATACTTGTGTGTCTATGTTGATGACATCATTATTACAGGAAATGATGTTCAAGGAATTAGACACATCAAAGGTCAAATGATGAAGGAATTCAAGATCAATGATCTTGGATTATTGAAGTACTCCCTAGGGCTTGAATTGGTCTACACAAACTCAGGTATATTCATTACTCAGAAGAAGTACATTCAGGACATGGTCAAGAAGTTTAATTTGCAGGAAGCTAAAATCTCAAACATTCCTATGGAGGTCAATCACAAACTCAGTGCACATGAAGGAGAAGAACTCAAGGATATTACAGGTTACCAAAGTTTGGTAGGTAGTCTCAATTATGCTACCTTAACTAGGATTGATATCTCATATGGTGTTAGTGTACTTAGCCAATTTATGCATAAGCCAAGAGTACCACATTTGGAGGCAGCCAAGAAGATAGTAAAGTACCTAAAGGGAACACAAAATCATGGTTTGTATTATCCATATTCATCAGACATTGACATCAAGGTATACTCAGATGCAGATTGGGCAGGTTGTAAGGATGACAGGAGGAGTACATCTGGTTACATATGCTTTGCAGGTGATAAACCAATTTCTTGGTCATCCAAGAAACAACCCACAGTAGCCCTATCATCTACTGAGGCAGAGTACAGAGGGCTAGCCAATGCCACTCAAGAAGCAATATGGTTGAAGTTACTCTATTCAGAATTGGGCCTATACACTAGGCCACCTATCATATTTGGTGATAATACAAGTTCACTCCATCTAGCTGCTAATCCTGTGTATCATGCTAGGACAAAACACATAGAGGTGCATTACCACTATGTGAGGGAGAAATTACTTAGCAAGGAAATCCAATTATCATATGTATCCACTAATATTCAATGTGTAGATTTGCTTACAAAAGCTTTGGATGGGAGCAAGCTATGCAGGTTTAAATCCATGATAGGATTACAGGATATCATTGAAGACTAAAGATGAAGACTCAAGCAAGTGTTTGGCTTGAGGGGGAGCTGTTGGTGCAAACAAGCCTTAACACTTGGCTTTGATTTGTGCCTTGAAGACTCAACATGAAGATTGCACAAAGATCACTTAGCATTGGATATCAACATTGAAGTTTATTGCAAAAGTTTGGATTACTTCATTTCAAGGAAGAGCATAGGAACATATGCCTATGCTTAGTTACTTATTACTTCATGTAAAAGTCAAAGTGACTTCTTGTAATTGTACCTACCTTCAAAAGTCGTGGAATTTGGAAGGTATTAGTGGAGAGAATATCTCCCTAAGTCTAGTGGAGAGAATCAAGGGAGCTTTAATTTGAATTCAAATTCAAATTCACTCAAAAACTCCTATAAAAGTCAATGTAAAAGTCGCGGGTCTTGTTACACACTTCCCGAGGCTAATCCAAGCAAATTTGTGAGTTTGTGAGAGCTACTACCTAG
The DNA here is from genome assembly GCA_020310875.1 of Ceratopteris richardii. Taxonomy (NCBI): domain Eukaryota; kingdom Viridiplantae; phylum Streptophyta; class Polypodiopsida; order Polypodiales; family Pteridaceae; genus Ceratopteris; species Ceratopteris richardii. Next base: position 113,941,571 of record CM035407.1, on the reverse strand, counting down.
CCTACACCACTGAGTACCATTGGGCATCACCCTACATGCCAATGGGAATGTACATTTGATAGTATCAATACATATACTCATAGTTCTTTACTCTGTGTTTTCTCTGAGTGACTACCTCCAAGTCTGTCAACTTCAACAGAGCATATCTCAAGATCTACTGAACCCAATTTGATGATCAAGGGCTCATTGGAACCAGCTCAAAGCATTCTACAACATTACAAAATTTCAAGTCATTATATTCAGCCAATTGGGAGAAATCGCTGTCGAAGTGATCACTGGTATATTTCTGTGTTGTTCCTAAAAAGTCGGGGGTGTCCCTGATTTTGCTAAAGATCATGCTCAGTGTATAGTTTGTCATTTGGAGTGATTTAACTTGCTAATGGTAGCTTGTTAAGTTAATTTAATACTCCCAGAAGGAATTAAACCAATTGCAAGTGTGCTGGACACACTAAGCTTAGGACTGAGCAGGTATCAATACAGAAATAGAAAGTTTTGGAGTAGTGAAGGTTCAAAATCATCTGTTTTGATTTGGTCATTACTAAATCATTTTGTAAAGCACATATATAGTTTCTTGGTGTCATTTGGAAGCCCAAGGAGTCTCCTAACCATATCTGAAGAGAGTAGAGGGCAGGTGTGAAGCAGGTCCAGCAGCACCAACTTGATCTTCTGATTGTACCCAGCCATCACATTCAACAGTGGTATCAGAGCAAACAAGGTAATCATGGGTGATGGTTTCCCTTCCTTCATTGACAAATTGGATAGGAATAACTACCAGGCATGGTCATTAAGAATGAAGACTTATCTACAAGGGAGAAGCTTGTATGGATACATATCAGGAGATGAGGAGTTGCCCTCATTCAAAACCAGAGGCCTACCTACAAAGGATGAGCATGAGAGACTAAATCAATGGTGTGCTAAAGATGCTTTGGCAAGGTCATATCTTCTAAACTCTATCTCTGATTTCCTTCTACCTCATGTTAGGAACTGTAAGACTTCCCAAGAGACTTGGGAAACCTTGTCAACATACTTCTCATCAAGCACAAGGGCCAGAAAGAATCAGCTATGGATTGAGTTTACAACTCTCAGGAAGCAATCAAAACAATGTGTTTCAGATTTTGTCACCAAAGTCAAAGACATTGCAGATCAACTTGCAAGTGTTGGAGAAGAAATTGAAGAAGAGCAAATAGTCAGACAAGTGATCAATGGACTCAAAGCAGATGACAAGTGGGAGAGCTTTACCACTGCAATGGACTTGTACATGGACATCCAAGCACCTGATCTAACAACTCTGATTGGACAACTCTTTACACATGAAGCAAAGATCACAAAGAATGGAGAGCAATCAAAAGGTAACAATCCCTCTGCCCTATATACAGATAAGAAGTCTAAAGATAAGGGTAAAAGTAAGAAGGTTGATGAAGAAGGCTCTACCTCCCAAGCAAACTATGCAGGGAGAGGTAGATCATCTAGAGGTAGGGGCAGAGGAGATAAGTCAGGTAGGGGGAGACCCTATAATCAATCTCCATGCAATATTTGTGGCTTGTCTAATCATACTACAGATGAATGCTACAAAAACTACAAGAACCAAAGAGGAAGAGGTCACCAAAGAGGAGGATACTCCCAAGGCAGAGGCAGATTCAATCAATCTCAAGGCTACCATGGCTACAACAATAATTACAACAATAACTACAACAATAGCTACAATCACAATGGCAATTATCAAGGAGGATACAGGAACAAAAAGGATTACAACAATTATGCAGAGGATCAAGATGATTCCTTGTTGATTATGAACATGACATCTAAATCAGGTATCAATGATGATCATTTGTTCTATATTGACTCAGGTTGTTCTAATCATGTAGCTGGGAATGTTGCCTTACTCTCTGATTTGGAAGAACCTAAAGGCAAGCACCAAGTGCAGACAGGTGATGACACTAAACACTCAGTGGTTAAAGTAGGTAATGTCAAAACAAGTGATGGTAATCAGAATTTGCTAAGCAGAGTATTGTATGTTCTAACAATCACCAAGAATCTGATGAGTGTAGGTCAGATTGTTGAAAAAGGTCTACAGGTCAGGTTCACTCAACATGGTGCATATGTGGAGGATCCAAGACATGGATTCAGAAGGATAGCCAAGGGAGAGAAATCAGGTAGACTATTTACCTTTGAACTTGAAGATACTAAGAACATTGCCTTGTACAATTACAAGGACCAAACCCTATCAGAATTGGAGATGTGGCACAAGAGATTGGGTCACATTGGAGAAAGGACCATAAAGCAAATGAGTAGAGATCAATGTGTGCTTGGGATACCTAATGTATCCAAGCAACACATGATATACAAGTGTGGGGCTTGTCAGTTTGGTAAGTCACACAGATTGCCATATACAAAAAAGGGTTTTATGCATGAAGACTACTTGGAATTGGTGCATACAGATGTGTGGGGACCAAGCAAGGAGCCATCCATATCTGGGTCAAGGTACTATGTATCTTTTATAGATGATTATAGCAGATGGACTGTCTTGTACTTCATGAAACATAAAGATGAAGTATTTAATTGTTTCAAAAAGTATCTTGCATTAGTAGAGAATCAAACAGGTAGACATTTGAAGAGATTAAGGTCTGATGGTGGTGGAGAATACTTCTCCAATGATTTTGAAGAATTCTTGCAGGAAAGAGGCATCAAGAGGGAGATTACCACAAGGTACTCACCTGAACAAAATGGGGTAGCTGAAAGAAGGAATAGACTCATTGTGGAGACAGCTAGGTCTATGCTTAATGAGAAGAAACTACCAAATTATCTTTGGGCAGAGAGTGTATCTACTGCCACATACTTAATCAACAGGTTGCCATCAAAGACACTTGATGGAATGACACCCTATGAGGCTTGGCATGGTAAGAGACCATCTCTGGATCATTGCAAGATCTTTGGGTGTGTTGCATATGTGCATATTCCCTCACAGGTAAGGGGAAAGCTAGACCCTAAGGCTGAAAAGTGTATCTTTATTGGTTATGATTTGAATCAGAAAGGATACAGGTTCTATAACCCCTCAAACAAAGGCTTCAAGGTAAGCAGAGATGTAATCTTTGATGAAAATGATTCATGGTATGATAATGAGTGCAGGAAAGTTAGCCTACCTTATGATATAGAAGAAGACTTTCCAAAGCTTGTCAGGCAAGAACCAACTCAGAATGAAGACACAAGCTCAGATGATGAAGACACCATCAACATTGAAGAATTCAAAGCTTGGAAATCCAAAGGGAAGATGAAGATGAAGCAACTTGAAGACAATCCAGAATCCTCAACTCAGGCTATGAGGAGATCTTCAAGGGAAAAGAAGAAACCTATTAGGTATGGGTATGATACTTCACTTGTAACCAAGCACTCTGTATATCTTGCAAAGGATATCTTAAGTGAAGAACCAGGTACATTTGAGGAAGCTATTACTAAACCAGAATGGAAGGAAGCAATGGATGAAGAAATGGAGGCTCTCAAGGAGAGTGATACTTGGGACTTGGTACCCAAGAAGGACTCCATGAAGGTGATAGGATCCAGATGGATCTACAAACTCAAAAGGAACTCAGATGGTACAATAAGCAGGTACAAAGCTAGGTTGGTAGCCAAGGGTTTTGCACAAACCCAAGGCATTGATTATGAGGAGACATTTTCTCCTGTGGCCAAGATGCCAACTATCAGAATTATGGTGAGTGTAGCTGCATCCAAGAATTGGAACATGTACCAATTGGATGTAAAGAATGCATTCTTGAATGGATGGATATCTGAAGAGGTCTACATGTCACAACCACCTGGCTATGAGGATCCCAATAAGGTAAATCATGTTTGCAAATTGAAGAAGGCTCTGTATGGATTGAAGCAGGCACCTAGAGCATGGAACTATAGGTTGACAACCTATCTCTTGGATCAAGGATTTGTGATGAGTAAAGCAGATACTTCATTGTTTATAAAGAGGAACAATTCAGAGGTAATATACTTGTGTGTCTATGTTGATGACATCATTATTACAGGAAATGATGTTCAAGGAATTAGACACATCAAAGGTCAAATGATGAAGGAATTCAAGATCAATGATCTTGGATTATTGAAGTACTCCCTAGGGCTTGAATTGGTCTACACAAACTCAGGTATATTCATTACTCAGAAGAAGTACATTCAGGACATGGTCAAGAAGTTTAATTTGCAGGAAGCT
>CM035407.1:113917361-113919861 GCA_020310875.1 Ceratopteris richardii | reverse complement strand
CTTCTCTCTTCTCTCTCATCTCTCTCTCTCTCTCTTCTCTCTCCTCGTCTCTCTCTCTCTCTCTCTCCCTCTCTCTCTCTCTCCTCTCTATCTCTCTCTCTCTCTCTCTCCTCTTCTCTCTCTCTCTCTCTCTCTCTCTCTCTCTCTCTCTCTCTCTCTCTCTCTCTCTCTATCCCTCTCTCTCTCTCAATCAACACCAAATTGCTATATTCTAAGCAACCTAAGCATCCCTGGTAAATTAAAATACATCATATAAGATAAAATATGAAGATATGCTTGCATTAATTCCACATTTGAAAGTGTTAGCATGTGAAAGATATTCAACATAGCTACCAACTCCATCTCCAAAATTCTAGATGGCATCCGAAAATAATATTGCATTGAAAAGTGAAATCTACTCCAAATCTATTGAGCTTCAATTATTTCGAAGCATTTCTTTTCTCACAAGCTCTCCAACAAGATAAAAATTGTTGAAATGCACTAGCCTGTTAAAGAGCAACATGCTTCTAAATTTGACCAGTACTATGTAGTCATTAGCTAGAAATAGTGAATACATGTGCCACTTTGGAGGCTCCTCTAATGAATTTGGGAGTTAGGACATTATATGGTATCCACATTTACTATTTTTGTCTCAAATGTATTCTTTATGAGACTCCATAGGATGCATTTAAGAAAAAAATAATGAACTTGGATACCATATGATGCCCTAAAACGATAAGAAAAACTACCATTTAGAATGATTTTTGAAATTTTTATCATGGAAAGCAAATCTTTCCAAAAAAATTCATATATGCACTCTCAATATGCTCCTTCGATACAAAAAATAGTGGAACTACATGTGGAAAGATGATTTCAATGGGCATGAATAGTCATGCTTTACTTAGAATAGTTCACATGCCATAAGTCAAAATGTCAAAGGAAAGGATAATCCTCTGAGTTATCCTTGATGAAGATAAATGGGCTCATGATGTTCCACTTCCGTGCATCTTCATACTCATCCTTTCATCTTCTTTCTTGGCAAGTTTTCATGTGTGTCTAAGTACGGATTGGGGAAGGAGGCACATATAGCTCTCTACCCACAATCATCTTTGCTTTTTCTCCATAAGATATCATTAAAAAGAGAAATCCTATCATTTCTTCATGGAACCTTCATCTTCTTTGCTTTTTATTCCATTCTCTAGTTCTTTCAATGAGAGTAAAACCCAAAACACCATGTTCTTCAATCGTATTTGATCTGTTTTCACAAAAGGCACCTAGCCATTACCAATCTAAAGAGAGAAGCAGACAGAACAAGATGGAGGGCATCTCATTCCTTTAAAATTTTTTGAGCTACTTTCTTTTTATAGAAATCAATCATGCGAATTATGGAACCAAAGAAATTTGGCTTTGTATCATCTTGAACGAGATCAAAGCTGATAAGAGGAGGATTACACCATGCAAGCTCCAGACCTCCATCACCTTCTTCTCAAGCTTCCATGGAATCCATAGCTTGAAGAGGAACACAACTCCTATGTCAATTCAATGTAACCATGTATAAGAGAAATGACCTTTGACTATCCACCCAACGTACTATGATAGAGATTCTTGAACTAATGATAACGTTTTGTGTTAGCATGAGCCCACATACGCATGGAAGCCTCCATTGATTTGGCAGCTTCCATTGGGCTCTACTAGTGTGACATGTACTCACCATTTAAGTCTTCCTATACTTGATTTAACTCAAGTGGATGCTTCTTAAAGGCTCTAGATAGCCTTTAGGAAAAATACTCTCCCCAACACAGTTGTGGGGATTGAACCCAATCTCTTGCTTTCCATCCTTGATACTTAACAAGACAAGGTGAATTACTTTTCTATTACTCCATAAGTAGTTAGTGTTATCATCATCTTGAACCTTGTCATACTTTAAAACACCAGACTTTAGGCTACCAATTTATCTAGAATGTGAAACAATGAACTACAAAAATGACTTATTGCCATGTCCACTAACATTTTAGTGTGATTGTCCATGATACACTATTACTATGGGAATATTGCAAAATATTTCCTAAGTACTCTTGTATATGGAATAAATATGCTGCATAATTTATGACATCCATCTAATGGCCTAATAGTTTCCTACACTAGGTATTTCATGAAAGTCATAAAATACCTACTATCACATCTAGATATATCTAGAGACACATACCTTTGCTTTATTTAATAGATATCTATCATGATACTACTAGTGTGGACTATTTTATGAACCAATTTTATATTACTCGTTATTTTTTGGAGTTTATTATAAATACTTGATGAAGATTGGTCATTGATGTTTTAATATCTATACTTTGGTGAAGTGTGAATGGTTGAGTGTTAACTTATATACATGTAACCATTTAGAATTATCATAAGATAGTCAGTGAGTGAGAGGAAAGCAATATTGACGATGTGATTGTTCCTACATCATTTACATTTGTACACAGATGAGTGCATCTCCATTTTGTATCCTACAGGCACTCCA
>CM035407.1:113897361-113902361 GCA_020310875.1 Ceratopteris richardii | reverse complement strand
GGTTATTAATATTTTTATCAATCTTCATTTTCTTGGCGAAGTCTTGCCAAAATTTTTGTAACCATATGGCATTATATGCCATGTGATAACTAGAATGATGTTGTGTTGTGAGAGAGAGGAAGTTTTAAGTGTGCATAATTAAAAGCATATAAATTGATTGAAGTAGAGAAGAAGATGCATGAGTGAATGCATGTATACATAAATGATATGATTTCTAGAAAGGTGAAGTGCATGATGCATTTTATGTCTATAGAAGATCATTTTTTATGTATCACCACGATGAGTTAGGGTGAGCATGAGGGAGATGATAGAAGTACCATGCGTAGGCTAATTTTTCCTTTAGAAATTAAATGACAAAGGTATATCCCTCAAGAACAACCAAGATGTGTTTTCGTCCACTAACTCATGAGCACATGAATTGTTCTTCATGCAAGTCTTTGTACTTGATGTAGAATTTTATCCCAAGTCGGCAGAAGAGTGCTATGATTATGATCATCAATACAAGTAGTAAGTGCTTGTATATGATTGTTTGTGATGAGGTTAATGAATTTGCAAGAATCACAATAATAAGAATGATATCCATATACGTTCACTTTCACTAAAAGGTGGATACTATGTAAAGAGTTGATATTTTTCCAAGAGACAATTTGGATGGTTAATTGGTTTGCATTGATCTAAATGATCATTATATGCATGGATATGTCTCCATGATTATGTCTAATCATAAGGATTAACATGCCTCGTCATTTTTAAGTTTCAAAATTAATTGAGCAAATAGTTAGTGAGGTAGCAGCCTCATAGAGATTTGGATGCTGCTCTTTGAGGGAATGCCAAAATTTATTGAACTTTGGAGGGCAAGTATCTCATAAGATTTTCTTTAAGCTGACCAATTTTCAAGTAATTTGGATACTTTTACAAAGGTAAAATGAACTATATATAGAAGTGCTGCTAATAGAGGTAGAGGCCTGAAACAAGTGACATAGGCCTGTTACAAAGGGCATTCTCTTCATTGGTAGATCCGAATTGAATTATTTTTGTTGGAAATGTAATCTTGATAGAGGCAATTTGTGTGCACCAAGTTTCATTATTTTTAGAGATCATTTGATAGGTCAAATAATCATAATTTATTATTGAAAAAGATTACATAAAGGTCTCCGACTCAATGCATCAGCGACCTTATTTCCTTACTAGCTAGATACTTAATGTCAAAATCATACTTGCTTAATAATTCAATCCAACACTTTTGCCTATTGTTAAGCAATGGTTGCATGAAAATGTATTTTGGACTCTGATGATCTATTTTCAATTCAAACTTAACCCCTAACAATAGATTTCTCCAACACTTAAGTGCATGACCAACAACAAGCATTTCTAGATCATGAATAGGATAATTAAGTTCATGTTTTCTTAATTTTCTAGACTTGTATGCAACCACCATACCATCCTATTAAAGAAAACATCGTATCTAACTACCACTTGCATCACATGCAACCACAAAAGGCTTTCCCATTTCTGGTGTTTTCAAATCATAATTTGCAATGACTTTTTGTTTGAATGATTCAAATGATTTTTGACAGGCATCACTCCACACAAATCCTGTATTCTTTTTAGTAAAATATGTGAGGGGATTAGCTATCTTACAGAAATCCTTAATGTGTGCTCTTTCATATTGTGCTAATCCTAGAAAACTTCTAAGATCACTTACAGTTTTAGGAACTAGCCAATCAACTATTGTTTTCACTTTATCATGGTATATATGAATTTCCTCTTTAGATATGACTCTTCCTAGATACACAAGTTTATCCTTAGCAAAAAAAAACTTACTCTTGTTTCCATAGAATTTGTGTTCTCTAAGAGTTTCCAAAGTCTTCTTGAGATTTATATCTTTAGAGTATACAAATATATCATCAAGAAATACTAAGATGAATTCATCTAGGTAATCATCAAAAACATTGTTCATCAAGAACATGAATGTGGCAGTAGCATTTGTTAATCCAAAAGGTGAAACCGTAAACTCATAGTGGCCATAACGTGTTCGAAAAGTTGTCTTGGGTATATCTTCTCTTTTGATTCTTATTTGGTGATATTTGGATCTTAAGTCAATCTTAGTGAATACAATCACTTCACTTTATTGACCTAATAAGTCGTCTATGTGAGGGAGTAGATACTTATTTTTAATTGTTCTTTAATTCAACCCCCTATTTTCTTCAAAAGATCATCTAATTGAATCTTACATCCCTATAATCCATCTAAGTTAAATCTAAGTTAAATCTATATGGTTCACTCCCTGAATACAAGTCAATGGCATGGTCAATCTGGCTAGGTGGAGAGGTACCAGGTAGGTCTTCTAGAAATTCATCTACATATCCTTTCAAAATATTTTCTACATAATGGAAGATTTTCATCTACAAATGTTCTATAGCCATCACGTATACCTCTAATTATCTGCATAGCAAAAATAAGAAAAGGATTAGGATTATGTGCATCACCTATAATGTGGATAGATTAATCATCCAGCCTTAAAGTGATTGCTCTTTGTTCGCAATCAATTGGTGCAGTATTCAAAACTAACCTATCCATGCCTATGATTGCTGTTGATATATTTAGGTAGTGATATGTGTGAACACTCTAGGATTGTCGGGGCACTTTTTTCCCTCTTTAGGAGGTTTTTTTCTCTCTTTAGGAGGTTTTTTTCCCTTGCCTTGTATATACATCTATTGCCCTAACGGGCTACTTATCTTTGTACATTCTAGTGGTAATACATTCAGTATTGTGTGTTGTACTCCAAGCTTCTTCTTCTTCCTTGTGTTGTTCACGTGCTTCCGCAGATGTCTAACTCCAACAATTGGTATCAGAGTAGATCGTCGCTTCATCTAGGGCGTTGTCGACACCTCTCTAGTTGCAGTCTCAAAATCGCACGAATTTTGGTGGGAATACTCAAGGTGATTCAAAGATCAAAAGAACTTTGCTTTCCGGTGCCAAAATTGTGATCTAAGCTTGTTTTAGCCTCCGAATGCACTGTCACAATGCTTGTGCAAGCTATTTTGTCTTTTTGTGCCAAAGGTATATATCAGTTTTGGTTTGCCAATATAAGCATCTCAAAGTCTACTACAAGTTTAGCAGAAATTGTTTGGGCAATTCTGTTCAACTTTTTGAGGTACAGTCAATAGGTATTTTAGTCACCGGCCATGGCTGAAAGGAGTGATGTATTCCATATGTTGGCTATTGAGGATAAGTTGGATGGTACCAACTACCTGTTATGGGCTTATATGATTCGACATGTATTGGTTGCAAAAGGCTTGTGGAACATTGTGCAGGGTGTTGAAAAACGTCATATCACACCTGCAACGGTTACAACTGCAAGTGCTGAAGCTGATGCAGAAGGAGTTGAAGATGGTGATATTCTGCAGATTCCTATTTGTGCTACTATTTTTGTTGCACCTACTGCAGAGCAAATTCATTGGGATGGTAGAGATGCTCACGCACATGCATTGATAGCCTTGTCAATCAAACGTGCCATTATTCCTCACATTTGCTCTTGCAGAATAGCTAAGGATTCTTGGGATACACTTACCACATTGTACCAGGCTAGGAATGAGGCTCGTGTTGCTTACCTCTAAAAATAGTTGGAGAGTGAGCACATGAATGAAGGTGATTCTATGGATAGTTTTTTGACAAAGATCAAGGATTTGAAGGAACAATTGATTTCTGCAGATGAAGTCCTTCGTGACAGTTCACTTGTGCAAATTGTCTTGAATGGTCTTCCCGACTCATATTAGAGTTTTGCTTCTACTCTTCATTTGACGATGAAAGGCAATCCAAATGCCTTAACATTTGAAGAGTTAGTTTTTGTTTTTTTGTAGGAAAACCAATCTAGGTAGAACAGGTCTATTATGCTTGTTGCAGATCAAGCTTTCCTGGCTAGTGAGAAGGGCAAAGGAAAATGCAGCTCTTCTACTAGTAAGCAGAAATCTGTAGATGCTACACATTTGAAGAAGGAAGACAAAGATGAGAAGAAATCAGAAAAGCGAAATTTTTTTTGCAAATACTGTAAAGCAAATGATCATATCATTAAGAGCTATCCAAAACTGGCCACTAAAGAGGCAAAGAAGAAAGGGGTTAAAATGGTTGCTACAGAGGCCTCTACATCGAAAACCGAGTCTGCTAATCTTATGCAGGAAGAAGAATGGGCGTTTACTACTGTTTGCAGTTTTGGCCTATCTTCTCATGAGCACTGCCTATCTGCAGTAGACTCGGATGTTTGGTACTTTGATAGTGGGGCGACCAAACATATTACCTTGCAGTGCAGTTTCTTCTCTTCACTCGAGCCTGCCCGTACAGGGAATATTGTTACAGGCACCAACAACTCCTGCTATCCTGTTATGGGAGTTGGTAAGATCATTTTGACTACTACTGATGATAGTTCTTTCACTTTTTCAAATGCTTTGTTTGTGCTTTTTGTTGGTCCTAATGAGGCAACTTCTTAGCCTTTGTAGGTTTCATGTGATGATGGAGATCATTCCATTTTTTATGCAGATTTACATGATGCACTTGTTGATGAGAGAGTTGATATTGAGTAGGCAAAGACTATGCCATAATGGCTGGTGCTGACTTTGCATGACAACAAATTAGATGCACCTCTGTCATATCATACTCAGTCAGGATCTCATAGTGCCTCTTTTGCATCAGATTGCTATGCTATGGTTGCCTCTAGTCTCTGTGATGAGAGTGAACCTGTTCCCTTTGATGAAGCACAAAATTCTGAACATTGAATGGCTGCAATGCAATCTGAATATGATGCTATCATGAAAAATGGTACGTGGTCTTTATGTGAATTGCCTCCTAGCAAGAAGGCCATTGGCACTAAGTGGGTATACAAGATGAAGTTTAAACCTGATGGAACAGTTGACAAGTATAAGGCTAGGCTTGTTGCAAAGGGCTATGCATAGGAAAGAGGCATTGATTTTGATGAAACCTTTGCTCCTACTTGCCGAATGACT
>CM035407.1:113889861-113892361 GCA_020310875.1 Ceratopteris richardii | reverse complement strand
CAATGCCTTTGTAAGTAAATCTGCACATTGCATATTAGTAGACACATATGTCAATTGAATCTCTTTGCTAAGTAACTTCTCTCTCACATAGTGGTAATGAACCTCTATGTGTTTGGTTCTAGCATGATAAATTGGATTAGCTGCAAGGTGAAGAGAGCTAGTGTTGTCTCCAAAGATGATTGGTGGTCTTGTGTGTAGACCTAACTCTGTATATAGAAGCTTCAACCAGATAGCTTCTTGAGTGGCATTGGCAAGCCCTCTATACTCTGCTTCAGTGGATGACAATGCCATTGTAGGTTGCTTCTTGGCTGACCAAGAAATAGGCTTATCTCCTGCAAAACAAATGTATCCTGAGGTGCTTCTCCTATCATCCTTGCATCCTGCCCAATCTGCATCTGAGTAAACTTTAATGTCAATATCTGATGTATAAGGAAAGTACAAACCATGACTTTGAGTTCCCTTCAGATACTTCAGGATCTTCTTTGCTGCCTCTAGGTGAGGTACTCTTGGTTTGTGCATGAATTGACTAAGCACACTAACTCCATATGCTATGTCAATTCTTGTCAAGGTAGCATAGTTCAAACTACCTACCATACTTTGATATCCTGTGATGTCTTGGACTTCTTCTCCTTCATGAGCACTTAGCTTTAGGTTGACCTCCATTGGAGTAGTAGATACTTTAGCATCCTGCAAGCCAAACTTCTTGACCATATCCTGTACATACTTCTTTTGATTGATATATATACCTGAGTTGGTGTAGACTAACTCAAGACCTAAGAAGTACTTCAATAATCCAAGATCATTAATCTTGAATTCTTTCATCATCTGTCCTTTGATGTGTCTAATCCCATTGACATCATTGCCTGTAATGATGATGTCATCAACATAAACACACAAGTAGATTACCTCTGTACTACTTCTCTTTATGAATAGAGAAGTGTCTGCTTTACTCATCACAAATCCTTGATCTAGGAGGTAGGTTGTCAACCTGTAATTCCATGCTCTAGGTGCCTGCTTTAAACCATACAGAGCCTTCTTCAATTTACAAACATAATGTACCTTTTTTAGATCTTCATAGCTAGGTGGTTGTGACATGTAGACTTCTTCAGATATCCATCCATTCAAGAAAGCATTCTTGACATCTAATTGGTACATATTCCAATTCTTGGATGCAGCTACACTTACCAAAATTCTGATAGTGGGCATCTTAGCCACAGGAGAAAATGTCTCCTCATAATCAATGCCTTGGGTTTGTGCAAAACCCTTGGCTACCAACCTAGCTTTGTACCTGTTTATTGTTCCATCTGAATTCTTCTTTAGTTTGTAGATCCATCTGGATCCTATTACCTTCATACAGTCTTTCTTGGGTACCAAGTCCCATGTATCATTCTCCTTGAGAGCTTCCATCTCTTCATCCATGGCTTCTTTCCATTCTGGTTTGGTAATTGCTTCTTCATAGGTACCTGGTTCTTCATTCAACAAGTCCTTTGCAAGATATACAGAATGTTTAGTTACAAGTGATGTGTCATACCCAAATCTGATAGGCTTCTTCTTTTCTCTTTGAGATCTCCTCATTGCTTGTGTTGAGGATTCTGGTTTTTCTTCTAGTTGCTTCATCTTCATCTTCCCTTTGGACTTCCAAGCCTTGAACTCTTCAAGATTTATTGTATCATCATCATCTGAGCTTGAATCTTCTTGCTGAATTGGTTCCTCCTTGGTGAGCTTTGGAAAATCTTCTTCCATGTCATAGGGTAGGCTAATCTTCCTGCATTCATTTTCATACCAAGAGTCATTCTCATCAAAGATGACATCTCTGCTTACCTTAAAACCTTTGTTTGTTGGGTTGTAGAATCTGTATCCCTTTTGGTTCAAATCATAACCAATGAAGATACATTTTTCAGCCTTGGGGTCTAGCTTTCCCCTTACCTGTGAGGGAATATGCACATATGCTACACAACCAAAGATTTTGCAATGATCCAGAGAGGGTCTCTTACCATGCCAAGCTTCATATGGTGTCATGCCATCAAGTGATTTGGATGGCAACCTATTGATGAGATAGGTGGTAGTGGATACACTCTCTGCCCAAAGATAATTTGGCAACTTCTTTTCATTAAGCATAGACCTAGCTGTTTCTACTATGAGTCTATTCCTTCTTTCAGCTACCCCATTTTGTTCAGGTGAGTACCTTGTAGTAATCTCCCTTTTGATGCCTCTTTCCTGCAAGAAATCTTCAAACTCATTGGAGAAGTACTCTCCTCCACCATCTGACCTTAGCCTCTTCAAGCTTCTTCCTGTTTGATTTTCAACAAGTGCAAGATACCTCTTGAAACAATTAAACACTTCATCTTTATGCTTCATAAAGTATAAAATGGTCCACCTGCTATAATCATCAATGAAGGACACATAATACCTTGAACCTGAAATGGAAGGGTCCTTGCTAGGTCCCCAAACATCTGTGTGTACCAAGTCTAGGTAATCTTCATGCATGAAACCTTTCCTT
>CM035407.1:113877361-113879861 GCA_020310875.1 Ceratopteris richardii | reverse complement strand
CTTATGCTCATTTACTATATTTTTTTGAGATATTTTTGATGGTTCATTTATTGTTGTAAAAGCCTTGAACTTTACACATGTAAAGGTAGAAATATAGAGCCCAAATCCCATGAATTTGTGTTGGTTGAAGTTGCATTCAATCAAGCAATCAATCACCTAAAAGTAGATCAAACTAGATCTTGACTTTTTGTAGAATGTAGGAAAGTGAATTGATTCCCTCGAACAACCATTCCCACCTTCATTTGAATTCAGACTTCACTTGTAGAAGTTGTGGAACACTCCTAGAGTCTATATAAAGACTTTAAATCACTTGTACAATACATGGAAGCAATATACATACACTTGTGACCATCATTGTCTTGCTCCTTCAATTCTCTGCATCATCTTCTTCGCCAACAGTAATATTGAAGTGGCTGTTGCTCTCTTTGCAGAGCTCTAAATTGAGTGCAAGATGGCTCATTGGAAAGATATTAGTGTCTAGTTTAAGCCTATAAATGTGCATAGCATTTGGTTTAGTAGAGTGGGAGAAATCGGAGTTTTTCTATCTTGGGTTCAATCTCTACGTATTCCTGAAAAATAGGAAGTACCACCGGTGAATGTTGCATTCATTCCTGTAGCATATTTTGCTTATTCCTTATACTTTTGTGCATTCTATACACTCAACCTATGTGTATCACTCCCATAAAAGGATTTTTTCTAATTGTAATCATGCTGCTTGCTATGGGCATTTGAAGTTTATTGTCTCTTCCATAGATAGTAAGTTTTTTGAGCTAGTCGACCCGCGAACCTATCTGTTTTGTATCTACTCATTCTCCTTGATGCTCCAAAGTATAGTGTGTTTCTTTGCACTTACAGCATGCCTATAAGGTCTATTTGAGTCTCCATAAGCTCAAGGGTTGTTGTTGTGCCGGTTGGCTAGACCAAACTTCGTCACTTCGAAACGCATTTTTCTACCTTCTACAAGCTTCTCCAAGTTCTTTCAGTGGTATCAGAGCTAGATCAAGATGGGTGATGGCTTTCCCTCAATGATCAAGAAGCTTGATCGACACAACTACGTGGCTTGGCAAATCAGAATGGAGGCCTATTTGCAAGGTAGACATCTTTATGGAATTATAGCAGGTGATGAAGCTATGCCTATTCCAAGATCCATAGGAGGACCTACACAAGAGGAGACAGATAAGCTCACACTTTGGTGCGCAAGGGATGCTCAAGCAAGGTCGTACATACTAAACTCTATCTCTGACTTTCTATTACTACATATTAGAGGATGCAAGACATCTCAAGGGACTTGGGATGCCCTCGAGACTTTCTTTTCTGCTAGTACCAAAGCAAGAAAAAATCATCTTTGGAACGAGTTCAACCAAATGAAGAAGACACCTAAAGAAACCATCACAGAGTTTGTTACCAAGGTCAAGGAGGTTGCGGATCAGTTAGCATCCATTGGAGAGCTGATTGAATAAGAGGTCATCATGAGGAAAATTCTCAACGGCATTCGAAGTGATAAGAAATGGCAATCCTTCACGATGGCTTATGATCTCATCATGGATGTGCAAACTCCAGACTTCAAGAAAGAAGATCCATGTCAAGGCTTCAAAAAGATAGCCCAAGGTGAGAAGCATGGTAGGCTCTTTACTTTTGAAGTAGGAGAAACTAGGAACATAGCTCTATTCAACTTTGGGTCTCAAACCCTAAGTGAGCTTGAAGTGTGGCATAAGAGACTTGCTCATGTGAATGAAAGAACCTTGAAGGATATATGCAAGGATCAAAGTGTTCTAGGACTGCCGAACATATCAAAGCAACACATGATCAAGAGGTGTGATGCATGTCAGATTGGGAAGGCACAAAGACAACCATTCAACCACAAAGGCTACATCCACAACAACTTATTGGACTTAGTACATACAGATGTATGGGGACCAAGTCAAGAACCTTCATTGGCAAGATCAAGGTATTATGTCTCATTTATTGATGACCATAGTAGATGGATTGTTCTATACTTTATCAAGAGTAAGAATGAAGTGTTTGATTGCTTCAAGAAGTATCTTGCACATGTGGAGAATCATACAGGTAGATCACTAAAGAAGCTCAGATCTGATGGAGGGGGAGAATACTTCTCCAAAGAGTTTGATGAGTTCTTGCAGGAAAAAAGTATCAAAAGGGAAGTGACTACTAGGTACTCTCCTCAACTAAATGGAATTGCAGAGAGGAGAAACAAGACATTGGTTGGATCAGCCCGAACAATGCTTGAAGAGAAGAAGTTGCCACATTATCTATGGGCAGAAGCTATTTCAACTGCTGTGTACCTTGTCAATAGACTACCATCCAAATCACTTCAAGGTATGACTCCTTATGAAGCATGGCATGGAAGAAAACCTAGTCTTGGACATTTCAAGGTGTTTGGTTGTTTAGCTTATGTTCATGTACCATCACAAATAAGAGGTAAGCTAGATGAAAGGGCAACAAAGGCAGTATTTATTGGATATGATTCAACTCAGATGGG
>CM035407.1:113837361-113872361 GCA_020310875.1 Ceratopteris richardii | reverse complement strand
ATCGGTATTGATGGTGGAATGGGTGGAATGGAATCAAATAAATGTACTTGAGATAGCAAGGGTTGGGTTGGAGGGTTGAGGAAATGTTGGAGAAAAGATGGAAGATAGGTTGTGTTGAGTGGGGTAAAGGATGGAAATAATGGGTTGGAAGGTATGGGGAGGGGGGATAAAGGTGTAATTTGTGGGAGTGGTGGGACAGAAAGTGAAGGGGTACAAATAGTAGAGGTGCTATTGTTGGTTGAAAAGGTTGCAGACTAATAATGGGAGTGGAGGAGGTAGGGGTGGGTGCAGAAGTTACAAGGACTATATCAATTGATGGACTAGAAGTTTGAGGAGGAGATTCTTGTGGGGACTAGGGGTGTCTCAAGAGCACCTTGAACATTTAGGAACTCATGAGGATCGATGAATTGTTGGGATCCATAGGGGTGTTTGTGTCAATTGTAGGGATTGATCAGGTGTCTATTCTTGACTAGTGAATGTGCAGGATGTTGGAAAGATGGATGGATGCTCCAAGAGACTGAGTAGGTACTGCTAAAACCTGCTTTGTACCAGCCCTCTTTTGCTTCAGACTTGATAATTAGACCTCCTTAGCTTTCCAATGACATCATAAAATATCCTATGTACTTTGGAAATGATGTGTGCAATGATTAAACCAAAACAGATAACTTTGAAGCTCACAAACTCAAGAAAACCTTCTATTTATGTCTTGATACCTGCTGGGTATTTTGCTCAGTATGACCAACACAGTAGGAATTGGAAAACTTCCTTTTAGGGGTATCTTATTAGCTTAGTAAGCTAACTATTCCAAGTGGAATGCTGTAAAAAGATACACTATGCTAAGAGAAATCAATTTAGCAAGTTACGCTATACCCCTGATTTTTTAGGACTGTAGCAGATTGACCAGAGATCACCTCGATGCGTATTTCTGTGAAATGGCTGAATAGAATCTCTTCATTTGAAAGTATGTAGATAACTTCGAGCTGAATCCAACAAGCTTTGAATCACTGAATTTGATGGAGAAATGACTGCGATATGCACTTCACAAGTTGACAGACTTTTGAGTAGTATGACAGAGAACTCAGAAATGAACAATGTGAATGTATGTATTAATGAACACTTGTATACAAATCCATTGGCATGAAAATCATTGCCTAATGGTATAGATAGGTGTGGGCTAGAGTGTAGACCTCACACACACTCAGAATCACTGATTAGAAGCTTGGGAGTAATGAGTTCTACTCGCGACTTTTCCATGTCCATTTTTATAAGGAATGAGTAAAAATTTGAATTCAAATTCAAACTTTTGGCTCCCTAATGATCAAGCTCGTATATCCTAGGAGATATTCCTTCAATCAAAGAGCTACCTTTTCCACGAATCCTTTTGGTAGGTGATTACAAAAGATTCCAAGTCAATTTGACTTTTACAAAGAGATAAAGTGGTAATTAACCACTAGCAATGGTTCCTATGTTTCTTCACATATGTAGGGTCTTCAAGATATCTTTCAAGCCAAATGTGTAGGCTTGTGATTTACACCAACAGCTCCCCCTCAAGCCAAACATTTTGGCTTGGTCTTCATATTCAATCTTCATGTATATCCTATAATCCAATCATTGCTTTGAACCTGCAAAGTTTGGTTCCATCCAAAGCTTTAGTCAAAAAATCTGCACACTGCATGTTGGTTGATACATAGGTTAGTTGAATGTCTTTGATTATCAACTTCTCTCTCATATAATGATAATGGACCTCTATATGTTTGGTCCTAGCATGATAGATAGGATTAGCTGCAAGGTGAAGTGAACTTGTATTATTTCCAAAGATAATTGGTGACCTTATATATAATCCCAATTCTGTATACAAAAGCTTAATCCAAATTGCTTCTTGTGTGGAATTAGCAAATCCTCTATATTCTACCTCTGTAGAAGACAACGGAACAGTAGATTGCTTCTTTGAAGACCATGAAATTGGTTTCTCACCTGCAAAAGACAGAGGTGCTCCTCCTATCATCCTTGCATCCTGCCCAATCTGCATCTGAATAAATTTTGATATCAATATCTGAAGTGTAAGGGAAATACAAACCATGGTTCTGTGTACCCTTGAGATACTTCAAGATCCTCTTGGAAGCCTCTAAGTGAGGTATCCTTGGCTTGTGCATAAACTGACTTAGCACACTAACTCCATATGCAATATCTATCCTTGTTAAGGTAGCATAGTTCAAGCTACCCACCATACTTTGATAACATGTAATGTCATTGACTTCATCACCTTCATGGATACTTAGTTTTAGGTTTACCTCCATTGGAGTACTTGCTACTTTGGCATCCTAAAAGTGAAACTTTTTTAACATATCCTGAATGTATTTTTTCTCAGTAATGTATATCCCTGAATTAGTGTAGACTAATTCAAGCCCAAGAAAATACTTCAATAGACCAAGATCATTGATCTTGAACTCCTTCATCATCTGGCTCTTAATTTGTCTGATTCCATTTACATCATTACCTGTAATTATGATGTCATCAACATAAACACAAAGGTATATTACCTCTGAATTACTTCTCTTGATGAATAGAGAAGTATCTGCCTTGCTCATAACAAATCCTTGGTCTTGGAGGTATGTAGTTAACCTGTAATTCCATACCCTAGGTGCCAGCTTCAATCCATATAAAGCCTTTTTTAATTTGCAAACATGTGTTACCTTCTTAGGGTCCTCATAGCCAGGAGGTTGTGACATATATACCTCCTCTGAGATCCATCCATTCAAGAAAGCATTCTTGACATCCAATTGGTACATATTCCAATTTTTTGATGCAGCCACACTTACCAACACTGTGATTGTTGGCATCTTGGCCACAGGAGAAAATGTCTCTTCATAGTCAATGCCTTGGGTTTGTGCAAAACCCTTGGCTACCAATCTGGCTTTGTACCTATTAATTGTTCCATCAGAATTTCTTTTAAGTTTATAGATCCATCTGGATCCTCTTACCTTCATGGAGTCCTTCTTGGGTACTAACTCCCATGTATCACTCTCCTTAAGTGCTTCAATCTCCTCATCCATTGCGTCTTTCCATACTGATTTGGTTCTAGCTTCTTCATATGATCATGGTCTTCATTTGATAAAAATTTGGAAAGATAAACAGAATGTTTAGTAACAAGAGATGTATCATACCCATATCTGATAGGTTTTTTGCTTTCTCTTTGTGATCTTCTGGTTGATTGAGTTGAAGATTCAGGTATGTCTTCAAGCTTTTTCATCTTCATTTTGCCCTTGGACTTCCATGCCTTGAACTCTTCAAGGTTGATAGTATCTTCATCATCTGAGCTTGAATCTTCATTCTGAGTAGCCTTTCCAAGACTTGGAAACTCCTCTTCCAAATCATAGGGTAATTTAACCTTCCTGCATTCATTCTCATACCAAGAATCATTTTCATCAAAGACAACATCTCTGCTTACCATGAATCCCTTATCGGTAGGGTTATAAAACCTATAACCTTTTTTATTTAGATCATATCCAATAAAGATACACTTTCAGCCTTTGGGTCTAGTTTACCTCTTATCTGAGAAGGAATGTGTACATATGCTACACATCCAAATATCCTGCAATGGTCAAGTGAGGGTCTCTTACCATGCCATGCTTCATAGGGTGTCATGCCATCAAGAGACTTAGATGGTAACCTATTTATGAGATAAGTGGTAGTAGAAACACTCTCTACCCATAGATAGTTAGGTAACTTTTTCTCATTCAACATAGATCTAGTTGTCTCAACAATTAACCTATTTCTTCTCTCAGCTACCCCATTCTGTTCAGGAGAATACCTTGTGGTTATTTCTCTTTTGGTGCCTCTGTCCTGTAAGAAGTCTTCAAATTCATTGGGGAAGTACTCACCTCCTCCATCTGACCTTAGCCTCTTCAAATTCCTTCCTGTCAGATTTTCAACTAGTGCAAGATATTTTTTAAAGCAATTAAACTCCATATAAAGCCTTTTTTAATTTCCAAACATATGTTACCTTCTTAGGGTCCTCATAGCCAGGAGGATGTGACATATATACCTCCTCTGAAATCCATCCATTTAAGAAAGCATTTTTGACATCCAATTGATACATATTCCAATTTTTTGATGCAGCCACACTTACCAACACTCTGATGGTTGGCATCTTGGCCACAGGTGAGAATGTTTCCTCATAGTCAATGCCTTGGGTTTGTGCAAAACCCTTGGCTACCAATCTGGCTTTGTACCTATTGATTGTGCCATCAGAATTCCTTTTAAGCTTGTAGATCCATCTGGATCCTATTACCTTCATTGAGTCCTTCTTAGGTACTAACTCCCATGTGTCACTTTCTTTAAGTGCATCAATCTCCTCATCCATAGCTTCTTTCCATTCTGATTTGGTTATTGCTTCTTCATATGATCCTGGTTCTTCATTTGACAAATCTTTGGAAAGATAGACAGAATGTTTAGTAACAAGAGATGTATCATACCCAATCTGATAGGTTTCTTGCTTTCTCTTTGTGATCTTCTAAATGGTTGAGTTGAGGATTCAGGTATGTCTTCAAGCTGCTTCATCTTCATTTTGCCTTTGGGCTTCCATGCTTTGAATTCTTCAAGATTGATAGTGTCTTCATCATCTGAACTTGAGGCTTCATTCTGAGTAGGTTCCTCCTTGACTTGGAAATTCCTCTTCCAAATCATAGGGTAATTTGACCTTCTTGCATTCATTCTCATACCAAGAATCATTTTCATCAAAGACAACATCTCTGCTTACCATAAATCCCTTATTGATAGGATTATAAAACCTGTAACCTTTTTTATTTAAATCATACCCAATAAAGATGCATTTTTCAACCTTTGGGTCTAGCTTACCTCTTATCTGAGAAGGAATGTGTAAATATGCTACACATCCAAATATTGTGCAATTGTCAAGTGAATGTCTCTTACCATGCCATGCTTCATGGGGTGTCATGCCATCAAGAGACTTAGATGGTAACATGTTTATGAGGTAAGTGGCAGTAGAAACACTCTCTGCCCATAGATAGTTAGGTAACTTTTTCTCATTAAGCATAGATCTAGCTGTCTCAACAATTAATCTATTTCTTCTCTCAGTTACCCCATTCTGTTCAGGAGAATACCTTGTGGTTATCTCTCTTTTGATGCCTCTGTCCTGCAAGAAGTCTTCAAATTCATCGGAGAAGTACTCACCTCCTCCATCTGACCTTAGCCTCTTCAAATTCATTCCTGTCTGATTTTCAACTAATGCAAGATATTTTTTAAAGCAATTAAATACCTCATCCTTGTGCTTCATGAAGTATAATACAGTTCATCTGCTATAATCATCAATGAAAGACACATAGTACCTTGATCCTGAGACTGAGGGGTCTTTGCTTGGTCCCCATACATCTGTGTGGACAAGCTCTAGGTAGTCTTCATGCATGTATCCTTTCTTTGAGAAGGGTAACCTCTGAGACTTCCCAAATTGACAAGCACCACACTTATAAATCATATGTTGCTTGGATACATTAGGTATCCCAAGCACACATTGGTCCCTGCACATTTGTTTCAAGGTTCTTTCTCCTATGTGCCCTAACCTTTTGTGCCAAATCTCAAGCTCTGAAAGTGTTTGATCTTTATAACTGTATAGTGCAATATTCTTTGTATCTTCCAACTCAAAAGTGAAAAGTCTACCTGATTTTTCTCCTTTAGCAATCCTCTTGAACCCATGTCTTGGGTCCTCCACATATGCTCCATATTGGTTGAATCTAACCTGCAAACCTTTCTCCACAATCTGACCAGCACTCATCAAATTTTTGGTAATGGTTGGTACATAGAGTACCCTGCTCAACAAATTCTGATTTCCATCACAAGTCTTAACATTTCCCACTTTAACTACAGAATGCTTTGTGTCATCACCTGTTTGGACTTGATGCTTACCTTTAGGTTCCTCAAGATCAGAGAGTAATGCTATATTGCCAGCCACATGATTTGAACATCCTGAGTCAATGTAGAACAGGTGGTCATCATTTGTACCTGACTTTGAAGTCATGTTCATGATCAGAAGAGATTCATCTTGCTCCTCTGTGTAGTTGTTGTAATCCTTCTTGGATTTGAATCCTCCTTGGTAGTTGCCATTGTAATTATTGTTGTAGTTGTTGTTGTAATTATTGTTGTAGCCTTGGTGATGGTTGAATCTACCTCTTGACTGTGAGTAGCCACCTCTTTGGTATCCTCTTCCTCTCTGATTCTTGTAATTCCCGAAACACTCCTCTGTAGTATGATTTGATAAACCACAAATGTTGCATGGTGAGGAGTTATAAGATCTCCCCCTACCTGGCTTACCTCCTCTGCCCCTTCCTCTTGAAGATCTACCTCTCCCTGCATAGTTGTCCTGAGAGGTTGATCCTTCATCTTCCACCTTCTTGCTCTTGCCTTTATCTTTAGACTTCTTATCAGTGTATAGGGCAGAAGAGTTTTTACCTTTGGATGTGTCTCCATTTTTGTTGATCTTTGCTTCATGAGTAAACAATTGTCCCATGAGAGTTGTAAGATCTGGAGTGTGCATGTCCATGTAGAGATCCATGGTAGTGGTGAAGCTTTCCCATTTGTCATCAGCCTTGATCCCATTGATCACTTGCCTTACAATCTGTTCTTCTTCAATCTCTTCTCCTATGCTTGCTAACTGATCTGCTACATCTTTAATCTTGGTCACAAATTCTGAAACATCTTGCTTAGGTTGCTTCCTTAGTGTTGTGAATTCAATCCACAACTGATTTTTCCTAGCCCTTGTGTTGGAGGAAAAGTATGATGACAAGGTTTCCCAAGTCTCTTGGGATGTCTTACAATTTCTAATATGTGGCAAAAGAAAATCAGATATAGATTTGAGTAAGTAAGACCTTGCCAATGCATCCTTAGCACACCATGTGTTGAGCTTTTCATGTTCTTCCTTTGTTGGTAATCCTCTTGCTTTGAATGAGGGCAATTCCTCATCTCCTGAGATATAGCCATAGAGACTCCTTCCTTGTAAGTGCTTCATCCTTAGAGACCATGCTTGATAGTTGTTCCTGTCCAATTTGTCAATAAATGAAGGAAAACCATCTCCCATTTTACCTTAGTTTGCTCTGATACCACTGTTGGGAATGATGGGTGGATACTCCAAGAGACTGAGTAGGTACTGCTAAACCTACTTTGTAACAGCCCTCTTTTGCTTCGGAGTTGATAACTAGACCTCCTTAGCTTTCCAATGACACCATAAAATGTCCTATGTCCTTTGGAAATGATGTGTGCAATGATTGAATCA
This sequence comes from Ceratopteris richardii, assembly GCA_020310875.1. NCBI lineage: Eukaryota > Viridiplantae > Streptophyta > Polypodiopsida > Polypodiales > Pteridaceae > Ceratopteris > Ceratopteris richardii. The sequence continues at coordinate 113,865,076 of CM035407.1, read as the reverse complement.
AAACAGATAACTTTGGAAGTCACAAACTCAAGAAAACCTTCTGTTTATGGCTTGACACCTGCTGAGTATTTTGCTCAGTATGAACAGCACAGTAGGAATTGGAAAAATTCCTTTTAGAGGTATCTAATTAGCGTAGTAAGCTACCTATTCCAAGTGGAATGATGTAAAATATAAACTATGCTAAGAGAAATCAATTTAGCAAGTTAAGCTATACCCCCGACTTTTTAGGACTGTAGCAGAAAATGACCAGAGTTCACCTCGACACAGCTTTCTCAAAAATGGCTAAATAGAATGTCTTCAACATTTTACAGCATGTAGATTACTTCAAGCTGAATCCAAGAAGCTTTGAATCACTGAATTTGGTGAAGAATTGATCGAGATATGCCCTTGACAAGTTGACAGACTTTTGAGTAGACTAACAGAGAACTCAGAGATGGACAATATGAATGTATGTATTAATGAACATTTGTATACAACTGCATTTGCATGAACATCAATGCTAAATGGTATAGAGAGGTGTGGGCTTGAGTATAGATCTCACACACACTCAAGAATCAGTAATGCTAGGCTTGGGAGTGCTCTCTCTTACCTGTGACTTTTCATGACCATTTTTATAAGAGATGACTAAAAATTTGAATTCAAATTCAAACTTTTGGCTCCCTATGATCAATCTCCTAAATGCTTGGAGATATTCTTTCAATCAAACAGCTACTTTTATCCACGAATCACTTTGGTAGGTGATTACAAAAGGTCCCATGTCAATCTGACTTTTACAATGAGGTAATGTGGTAATTAACCACTAGCATATGTTCCTATGCTTCTTCATGTTTGTATAGACTTCAATGCATCTTTTGAGCCAAATGTGTAGGCTTGTAATTTACACCAGCACTTATAGACCATGCTTGATAGTTGTTCCTATCCAATTTATCAATAAATGACGGAAAACCATCTCCCATTTTACCTTAGTTTGCTCTGATACCACTGTTGGAAAGATGGATGGATGCTCCAAGAGATTGAGTAGGTACTGCTAAAACCTACTTTGTACCAGCCCTCTTTTGCTTCAGAACTGATAAGTAGACCTCCTTAGCTTTCCAATGACATCATAAAGTGTTCTATGTACTTTGGAAATGATGTGTGCAATGATTGAACCAAAACAGATAACTTTGAAGCTCACAAACTCAAGAAAACCTTCTATTTATGTATCGACACCTGTTGGGTATTTTGCTCAGTATGACCAGCACAGTAGGAATTGGAAAAATTCCTTTTAGGGGTATCTAATTATCTTAGTAATCTAACTATTCCAAGTGGAATGATGTAAAAAGACAAACTATGCTAAGAGAAATCAATTTAGCAAGTTAAGCTATACCCCCGATTTTTTAGGACTGTAGCAGATATTGACCAGAGATCACCTCGATGTGTATTTCTCTGAAATGGCTGAATAGAATCTCTTCAAAACTTTGATTGTATGTAGACAACGTTGATCTGAATCCAACAAGCTTTGAAGCACTAAATTTGATGGAGAAATGATTGAGATATGCACTTCACAAGTTGACAGACTTTTGAGTAGTATGACAGAGAACTCAGAAATGAACAATGTGAATGTACGTATTAATGAACACTTGTATACAAATCCATTGGCATGAAAATCATTGCCTAATGGTATAGATAGGTGTGGGCTAGAGTGTAGACCTCACACACACTCAGAATCACTGATGAGAAGCTCGGGAGTAATGAGTTCTACCCGCGACTTTTCCATGTCCATTTTTATAAGGAATGAATAAAAATTTGAATTCAAATTCAAACTTTGGCTTCCTATGATCAAGCTCCTATATCCTAGGAGATATTCCTTCAATCAAAGAGCTACCTTTTCCATGAATCCTTTTGGTAGGTGATTACAAAAGATTCCAAGTCAATTTGACTTTTACAAAGAGATAAAGTGGTAATTAACCACTAGCAATGGTTCCTATGTTTCTTCACATATGTAGGGTCTTCAAGATATCTTTCAAGCCAAATGTGTAGGTTGTGATTTACACCAACATAGGAGGGGTTGTGAGATATCAGAACCTAAATAAATTCACCCACCCTAGGAAGGAGTTTGACACATTAAACCGTGGGAGTGATTTTTTCTCAAAGAATTAAGAGGCTTCAACTATGCCCACTTCCTCGATCAACATGTTGAGTGTGTTGATGAAGGATGCATCAAAACTGCTATTCTCAAGATCTCTTTGTAACAATTCATGACTCTATTGCTCTGTGATTTGACTTTTTTTGTGCCCATACTGCTTGCATTGTGGCATGGAGCCTTCAAATTGCAACTGTGTAAGCTATGGTATCCGAGATGGGTTCCTCTTTGGAGAATCCTACTCCTCCTTGTTCTTCTTGTGTTGCTCCTCATGTTGCTACTGTGTTCTTTGTCTGGTTTCCTAATCTTAATGGTGTGAACAACTCTGGTGTAATTTCCAAAATGTCTGCTCAATTGAGCACTTCTCCTTTCTTCATAGAATCTCGGACTAAAGTCTCTTTCTCTAAGGGGACATGTGCTCCACTAATATTTTACATTTCAGAGATGTACATGCTTGGAGGAACGAGAAGTTCCTTGCTCAGGGGATAGCCAAGGCCAAAATCCCGAGAGTTCATATGAGGTGCCTACTCATGATGGCCAAATGAGTAGAGGGACCTTAGAGAGAACTCTAGATGGTGACTAGGCAAGGGCTATAAATAGGTTGGGAGGTGAGTCTTAGGCATATCATTCTCCACTTCTCACATTTGGTATTAGAGCCATGAGAGAGAGACCTTGGGCAAGGAGATGGCGAGTTCTTGAGCATGTAGATCTTGGGAAAGATTGGGGAATCGACTTTGAATTGCATTTTTTTTACGGTGATAATGGCTTGTCTTCAGCCTCGGAGGAGGTATCACACATAGCTTGGCCAAGATCCAACTACAACGAACAAAAAGAAGGTTTGCAGATCATACATGGAAGGTGGCAACAATAAACATGTGCTTGTGCAAATCAAAGTATGGTTACTTGAGAAAATCAGAGGTAACTCAATTCATATCGCAATAAGGAGTTTAAATAATGGACCTATAGGTGTCAAGAATCAATCCTAGAACCTTTGTATACAGAGCTGGATGCTCTATCCATTATGTCATCGTGGCTTAATGATTATGCGCCACATCAATTAATACTACATACTTACTGTTCCGTACACATGTAAATACAATAAGTAGAAAGAGAAGAAGGAGAAAGAAAGAAACAAAGAATGAGAAGAAGGAAAGAAAAAAAGAGAAAGAAAGAGAAAGAGAAAAGACAGAGATAAAAAGAGAGAAGCTAAGAGAGATAGAGAAAAATTAAGAAAGAGATAGAGAGAGAGATAGAGAAAGAGAAAAAAAGATGGAGAAAGAGATAGAGATAGAAATGAGAAAAAAGACTAGAGGGAGAGAAAGATAAGGGAAGAGAGAAATGTAAAGAAAGAAAGAGAGAAAGAGATAGAGAGAGAGAGGAAGAGAATGAAGAAAAGAAATAGAGAGGAAGTAGAAAGAAAGAGAAGAGAAAGAGCAAGGTTAGCATACCTACCTTTACTAAAAGGGTCGTAATTCTCTCATATGCTATCCAAATTGGATGACTTGGTATAGAAAGTAGAATCCAAGGGTTTTCAAAAAAGTGGTTGGAAGCTATAATTGGATAATTAAAAACCACCTGTACAGAGTATTTAATTCTCTACATACTTCTTCAAAGAGGTATGTTGCCCACTCACCTAGCTCCATTGTTTTGGCCATAACTTCCTCATAGAATATCCAAATCAAGAAATTCAACTTGGTATAGATTCTAAACTTCAAGCTTATTCTTATAACTACAGAGATGCCATATTTTGACCATTGCAAGCCATCTCTGCACAAGCTTTTAGATGGTTCTTGACTCACAAGAAACTCTTTCTTTTTTAGTGATTTGACTATCCAATTATGATAATTAAGAGTTCCTAATCATAATTTGAACTATTTTGGATAGAAATAATTTTTTTTCATACCTTTGCATCATATTTTTACTCTCAAATATATTCATTTGAATACTTTTTGCATCAAAGTTTATATATGAAACCAACATTGGAATGTGCATGAAAGTTAGTTTTGATATGAATTCATGTATGCACATAAAGTTACACTAACTTATGATGATTCATAAAAGCATGCACAAGTTGTCATTGTGCGTTTTAAGACCATTTTGTAGGTATTGGAGCAAGAAAAGACCTTGTTATGAGGGCATGTAGTGCCCAACAACATGTACTGGAAAAGTTTTCATTTGCAAGTTTTTGGAGCTAAGAAAGTGGTTTGCTTACCACTAGGCTGATGCCTATCATTGTAATGGTTATTAATATTTTTTTCAATCTTCATTTTCTTAGGGAAGTCTTGTCGAAATTTTTGTAACCATATGGCATTATATGCCATGTGAGAACTAGAGTGATGTTGTGTTGTGAGAGAGAGGAAGTTTTAAGTGTGCATAATTAAAAGCATATAAATTGATTGAAGTAGAGAAGAAGATGCATGAATGAATGCATGCATACATAAATGATATGATTTCTAGAAAGGTGAAGTGCATGATGCATTTTATGTCTATAGAAGATCATTTTTTATGTATCACCACGATGAGTTGGGGTGAGCATGAGGGAGATGATAGAAATACCATGCGTAGGCTAAAGTTTCCTTTAGAAATTAAATGACAAAGGTATATCCCTCAAGAACAACCAAGATGTGTTTTCGTCCACTAACTCATGAGCACATGAATTGTTCTTCATGCGAGTCTATGTACTTGATGTAGAATTTTATCCCGAGTTGGCACAAGAGTGCTATGATTATGATCATCAATACAAGTATTAAGTGCTTGTATATGATTTTTTGTGATGAGGTTAATGAATTTGCAAGAATCACAATAATTAGAATGATATCCATAGATATTCACTTTCACTAAAAGGTGGATACTATGTAAAGAGTTGATTTTTTTCCAAGAGACCATTTGGATGGTTAATTGGTTTGAATTGATCTAGATGATCATTATATGCATGGATATGTCTCCATGTCCTAATCCATCCAAGATAATATATGATTATGTCTAATCATAAGGATTAACATGCCTCATCATTTTTAAGTTTAAAAACTAATTGAGCAAATAGTTAGTGAGGTAGCAGCCTCATAGAGATATGGATGCTGCTCTTTGAGGGAATGCCAAAATTTATTGGACTTTGGAGGGAACGTATCTCATAAGATTTTCTTTAAGCTGACCAATTTTCAAGTAATTTGGATACTTTTACAAAGGTGAAATGAGCTCTGTACTAGAAGTGCTACTAATAGAGGTAGAGGCATGAAACAAGTGACATAGGCCTGTTACAAAAGGCATTTATCTTCATTGGTAGATCCAACTTGAATTATTTTTTTTGGAAATGCAAGCTTGATAGAGACAATTTGTGTGCACCAAGTTTCATTATTTTTAGAGATTATTTGATAGGTCAAATAATCTCTGCACATCAAAGTGCAGCCTTTGGTATTTATCAAAAATAGTACTTTGTATGCCCCTATGACCCATATATGGTGGTTCACGCATCTCTTTCATAATAAACTCTTTGAATACTTGTGTAATGCATAACTTGTGTTGGAAATACAAGAATCCATTATGAAATGTGTGATGATCCTCATGATGTGTTGTGGAATTATTGAAAGCAATCCATGCTTGTGAAAAATACAGGTCACATGCATAAGTGGAAATCATATCATGAAATGAATGAATCTGAATAGCAGAAATATTATTAATTGAAACAGTAGTTGTTTGTGGGGATGGGAGACGCCCATTTAATATGTCTATTGAAAATCAATGGTTGATGTAATAAATGCTTAATAGCTTGTTGGTCGGTTTTAATTAGAACTTCTGAACCCATAAGGTAATGTTTCCAAATTTTCAATGCATGCACAACAGCTAACAATTCCTTATCATATGTACTATAATTGCGTTCAGAAGGTTTGAGTTTCCTACTTTCAAATGCAAGAGGATGATCGTTTTGCATTAAAACAGCACCTATACCAGAACCATTAGCATTTGTAACTACATGAAATGGTTGTGCAAAATTAGGTAATTGTAGAACAGGCGCATGGGAAAGTGCATACTTAATTTTATCAAAGATTGTTGTTGGGCTACTCCCCATACAGATTTTAGATTTTTCTTCAATAATAAAGTAAGGGGAAGGGCCATATAAGAAAATCCCTTTACAAACTTTTGATAAAAACTAGCTAATCCTAAAAACGAACGGACATCATTCACTGATTGAGGTTTAGGCCATTCTTCAATTACTTTAATCTTCTTGGGATCTACATGAATGCCTTGACTAGAGATGATATGTCCAAGCTACTCTATCTCATTTTGGAAGAAACAACTCTTTTCAGAATTGGCATCAAGTTTATTTGTACGTAACAAATCAAAGACTGTTGCTAAATGAGTTTCATGTTCATTGTCATTCCTACTATAAATAAGTATATCATCAAAGAAGACAAGAACAAAGTCTTGGTATTCAAGGAAAATATTATTCATCATATGTGCAAAGGTGGCCAGCATGAATTCAAAATGGCCGTGTTGAGTTCTAAAAGCAGTTTTATAAATTTCATGTGATGTCATTCTTATCTGATGATACCCAGATTTGAGGTCAATTTTATTGAAGACACAAGCTCCATGAAGTTTATCTAGCAAGTCATCTATCCTAGGGATAGGATACCTATTCTTAATGGTAATTTTATTAAGTGCTCTATAATCGATGCACATTCTATAAGTCTTGTTCTTCTTTTCAACTAAAAGAACGGGGGCTCCAAAAGGAGAAGAGCTAGACCGTATTAGTCCTTTGTTGAGTAAATCTTTAACTTGTCTAGCTATTTCATTTTGGTGTAAAGTTCCATGCCTATAAGGTGCTTTAGGAGGAGGAGAGCTACCAGGAATTAAATCAATCCTATGGTCAAGAGATCCCCCTAGAAGGTGCTATTACAGAAGGAAAATCAGCCATAAAACAATCCTTATACGAGTCCATAAATGACTTATGTGCACTTGGAAGTGTATGTGTATAATCAGTTATATTATTCACAAAGACAAGACATGAGTTATAACCTTTCGGAAAAGCTCATTTAACTGGCGTATGACTAATGAACGGGAAGGGTTGAAAATCATGCATCATAGACAGTGAAACATCTTTATTTCGAAATTTGAAAGTAATCGTGTGTGCATCATAATCAATGTAGGGGTTGTAATTATGTCAAAACGGCATGCCAAGTATAACATCATATGACTGCAATGGAGCAATTAAAAATGAACGTTCATCTACATATGAGCCTATACAAATTTTAACATTATGCACCTCATTCGTAACATTATACCTATTCCCTATAAACGCAGCCTTAACCTTATATATAGAAGGATGAGTAGTAAGGTTAAGATTTTTAACTAGCTTATGAGAAATAAAATCATGCGAGCTACCATCATTGTGTAAAACATGTACTACAACACCATTAATAGTGCCATGTGTAAGGAATTGAACTCACAACCTCTTGGTTAGGAATGTGATGGGCTAACCACTTGCCCCAAAAGCCATGGTTGAGGATTACTTCCTAATCCTCTCTCTTAGGGTGTGGTTCAACCATCTCCTACCAGGATTATGTTACATTCTTCCCCCCTTGAACTCCCTCGGGAATGTACCCTGACCAGCTATGGGACTGGTAGGATGTACCCTGGATGCACCCTGGCAGGATGTACCCTGACCAAGTTCCATCCAAGGATTCCCAAGGAATTCACACATTGCAAGCTAGCTCATTGGAAAGTTCGTTCCGAGAGCTTTCCAACGGTATATTACACGCCTCAATCCGACCTACGGATTGGGAGATATACCCTAATCATTGTAAGGTCCATCCTTGAAACCGACGCGCGCGCCTTCCACAATTCCTACCCTTTCACATAGAGGATGCCCAAGCGCCTTTTTTAGAGGCCATTGGATCATTCCACCTTGCCCAAGCCTACTTCCTAGGCTCTGATACCAATGTAAGGAATTGAACTCACAACCTCTTGGTTAGGAATGTGATGGGCTAACCACTTGCCCCAAAAGCCATGGTTGAGGATTACTTCCTAATCCTCTCTCTTAGGGTGTGGTTCAACCATCTCCTACCAGGATTATGTTACATTCTTCCCCCCTTGGTCGATCATTGTCCTCAATGATCTGCTCTTGTATCCCTCTAGCCTCGGGGATCAGTCCCTTGAACCCCTAGGTGCCCTTGAATTGATGTCCCTCAACCTCGCACAGTTTCTTGAACCTTGTTCGCAACCTTGGTCTCTTGAACCCTTGCTCTCAACCTTGGTGTCTTGAACCTTCTTGTTCGCAACCTTGGTGTCTCGAGCCCTTGTTCTCAACCTCAGTCTTGAACCTTGTTCTCACCCATGCTTGGACCACACCCTAAGAGAGAGGATTAGGAAGTAATCCTCAACCATGGCTTTTGGGGCAAGTGGTTAGCCCATCACATTCCTAACCAAGAGGTTGTGAGTTCAACCATCTCCTACCAGGATTATGTTACATTCTTCCCCCCTTGAACTCCCTCGGGAATGTACCCTGACCAGCTATGGGACTGGTAGGATGTACCCTGGATGCACCCTGGCAGGATGTACCCTGACCAAGTTCCATCCAAGGATTCCCAAGGAATTCACACATTGCAAGCTAGCTCATTGGAAAGTTCGTTCCGAGAGCTTTCCAACGGTATATTACACGCCTCAATCCGACCTACGGATTGGGAGATATACCCTAATCATTGTAAGGTCCATCCTTGAAACCGACGCGCGCGCCTTCCACAATTCCTACCCTTTCACATAGAGGATGCCCAAGCGCCTTTTTTAGAGGCCATTGGATCATTCCACCTTGCCCAAGCCTACTTCCTAGGCTCTGATACCAATGTAAGGAATTGAACTCACAACCTCTTGGTTAGGAATGTGATGGGCTAACCACTTGCCCCAAAAGCCATGGTTGAGGATTACTTCCTAATCCTCTCTCTTAGGGTGTGGTTCAACCATCTCCTACCAGGATTATGTTACACCATGCATGCAGAGTAGAGAATGGTTAGAATTTCCATCACCCAGGGTACTTAGTTCTTGCTCTAATACTTCTTCAGACCAGTTAGGTTCAGTGTCAGCAAGAACAACCTCCATGTTGTGTACTTGAGCTTCAATGGGTTGTCTATTAGTAGGTCTCATCCTACAGGCAGCTTTGGTATGACCAATCTTTCCACAATTCCAACAAGTTATATGGGGTCGTTTTTGTTGAGCATTCATCATCGTATTTTGAAGAGTCGTAGGTTTGTGAGGCTCGCCAAGGGTTGATTTGTTGGATGGTACTAAATGGGATTGAGGAGGGCGTTGGAAAGTAGGTGAAGCGAACGTAGTAAAAGGACGCTTAAAAGGAAAATTGGCTTTGACGGGTGGTTGAAATTGGAGAATTTGTTGTAAGCGAAGTGTTTTGGTGATACATTGGAACTCCTTTTCAACATCATGCACGAAAGAGATATCTTCATACAAGGTTGTAGGTCAGAGGGTATGGAGCTTTGCTTGGATTCCCATCTCCAAGCCATCTTCATATTTTCGTTGCAAAATTGCTTCAGGAACCTGCTCAAGTGAACGAAGTAATAAAAGACATTGCCAAAAACGTTCAGTATAAATGGATACATTATCTCCTTCTCTCCATCCAAAAGTTGTCCATGCACGATGTGCATGTAGATGGAACTGGGAAGGAAGGAAAGACTCCTTCATTTTGCATGAAATGCTTCCCATGTGGTAGGATGGTTGGTACTATTCGGTAAAACATTCCACCATAGCTGAGCTCTTCCTACCAAATAATTGGTAGCAAACTTGACTTTCTTATTTTTTGAATATGACTCATCAGAGTAGAAATCATCAAATTGAGAGAGCCATGACAGGAAAAATTGGCCATCCTTTCGTCCATCGAATCTAGAGAATTGGAAGTTCTCAGCACCTATCTTGGAACTTGCACCTTCTTCTTGGGCAGTGATAATCGCTTTCACCACTCTGATTAAGCTACGATCATCACTTTGTACTTGCTGGAGCATAGCATCGCGTTCTTGTACAGCTTGTTGAGTTGCTTGAAGTTCTTGTTGCATAAGCTCTAATTGTTGCTCGAGTGAGACCCCAGGTAAAGGTGAATTGCCAAAATCCTCCATTGTTGTAGGATCCATATCTAGAGAACAAAACCCCTCTTTCAAACTATGTTGGATCTTTAATCTAATAGGTTAATTAAAAAGCTCATTCTGATAGCTTTCCAACGATATATTATATGCTAAAATCCGAGTTGTATATTGTAAATTATGCCCTATTATTTGATGCATACCTCTAGAAAATTGGCAGGCGTTTCGAGATTAGCTTGGAAATTGTAAAAGGAAGAGGGAGGTGAAAGTTGATGTAAATATAACAGAAGGGAGATAGAGTGATAACGTAAAGAGATGGAGTAGTGGTTAAAGTATTTCCCTTGTGAGTAGGAGGTTGTGGGTTCAAATCCTCCTACCTTAGGGAATCTAATACTCTCTATTGCCACTCAAAATTAAAATTGCCTCGCGCTTAGCCAACGGCTGCCAACAATCGCCAAGGGAGCCTTGGGTGCCAATGTTGCCAATGTATTGCCTAAGTTATTGCCTAAGTTCTTTGCCTTAGTCGATGCCTTGGAGTAAGCATAGGTGTGAACGTAGGTGTAAACGTAGGTTCTAGAACTGGAACTGGAACTCGAACAGAGACAAAAGCAGAAGCGGAAGCAGAAGCAGAAGCGGAAGTGGAAGCGGATGCGGACGGGAACGTGGATTCGCATTCAGATCGCGAACAGGGAACAAAAATAGAGCAGATGCAAATCACAAACAGAGAACGCAAACAAACCCCTCCGGAGTGGTACGTGCCAGGATCTGATACCACTGTTATCAGGACCTTCAGTCCACGCACACATAGAGGCAAAAAGAAGATGAAACACGAATCAGAAACAGAGAAACAATCGATGGAATATTGGGTGCAATCTCCCCCCGTGTACTCTAATGGATGAGTCTCTCAGAGTACACATATTTATAGGTTTATTTCTATCATGTCCTGAAAATAGAAGTTACATGAGGGTCATCACTTTTAGAAGCTTATTTTAGGAAAAACTACTTTATTTACAAAAGGCGTCGCTTTCTAAAGTGAACCACTACTTTTACAGCAAGATAAACCTAAATATAACTATTCTAGAAATCTTCGATTTAGTCTTCGAATTTATTTATTTACGTGCATCCACTTGTATCCATGCCCTCATGCTTCTTCACCTATTAGATCAAACACAACCACATTAAAACCTTCTGGACATTTAAAACATAAAAATCCATTTAACCTTCCATGATTCCATAAAATACAAAATTGCTTGTCCCTATGTGAATAGAGGGAGGATTGGGATTTTCCTCCATCGAGTGATGACTCATCTGATTGTCCTCATTTGTCTAGTGATGGTCTCCATGTGCACAGAGGATGGGTTGGGATTCTCCTCTGCTAAGTGGATCAGGATTCTCTTCTACTACGATAGCCTGGTTTTCTAGCTATACTGCTTGGTGTTGGTTAGCTACCTAGAATTGAAGGAGGCTTTTTCTAAGATTTAAGTTCATTAAGAGATTGTATATCAATCTTGGCCTAGAATCAACAATTTGATAAGATCTTCATCATGGCAGATTAGGAGTTTTACTATCAATGTGACATCTTTTATGAGGATAGGAATTTCCACCTCACCCATGCAAGGGGTTTCCATGCCTCCTAATCCTAAGAGGTATGCCTCAATCAGATTCACTTTTAGATCCATGTCTCGACAAGTATGAAGACCTAATCGCACTAGGTACTTTACGTGAATCAATTAGAGCCATGATTTACATGTGTAGTGCCTTGCCCTAGATGTAGTAATGAATGGTTGTCTATCAACTATGCTAGGAGAAGCATTCTACTTGGCCTGACACATTGCCATGTGGTATTTAGGGGTCCCTAAATAGAAAATGTCACTAACTAGAAGGAGCTCCTCTACTTGGTTATTTCATTCCAACACTAGTCCCGAGCGTCTTAATTTCATGCATTTGATGCAATCTTAGCCTGGTCCCTCCTAAGCATTCTAAATCCATAATTTGAGATGCTATCTCGTGGTCTATGCATTGATGCTCTTATGCAACCTTGAGGGTGGGTATCAAAAAATCCAATGGAAGCACTACATTTTGCCCAAAGACCATCTAAAAGGGAGTTGCATTGAGTACCTTCTTGTAGGCCACACGGTATGCCCAAATAGCATGGTGTAACTGTTTGTCCTAATTGGAGTGTTTGTTGTTTCCAAGCTTAATCATGACATTGCACATGATTTTGTTAGTACTCTCTGCTTGTCCATTGGCCTGAGGATGATATGGTGCCAATTTTTTGTGAATCGCCATAAAATCTTGCAACAAATATTTAATGAATTCATTTAGAAAGTGAGTCCCTCTATCACTCAGCAACTCAATAGGCAACCCATATCTTGTAAAGAAATTTTTGAATAAGATTTTTAAGCATGATTTTTCTTTCCTCAACTTCATATTTCTTAAGATTTTCTAGCACTTCAAATAGTGATTCTCTATCTTCTTCCTACGTGAGAGGCTTTCTTATCTCCTTCTTCTTCTCAAGTTTGGTCTTGACTCATTGAGTGAGCATCTTCTGTCGATTACACTCGACTTGATCAAGAGTTACATGTTTTACTAAATATAGATATTCCTCCTCAGAAGAGCAGAATGGCTCCATCATGATGGACTCTAAGTCCTCGTCACTTACTCTTGTTGGCTCTATAGTTGTGTCATCACACTGCCTCTATAATAAGCTCAAACATTAGGGGTTCTAACATGAAGAGTGAGATATCATAACCATCCTCATCACAATGGGGCATCCATTATTCCTCGTTCACTGCTATGCCCATGGTGGCTAATATCTCTGCCCATCCATGAGGTTCGAGATCTTCATCTGGAAACACCACAAGAGTGTAGGTTGGATGGTTCTAAGGTGTTGTTCCATACCTAGGTCCCTGGCATCTAATCTCTTCTATTTGTTTGCTGCTACTTTACACATCCACAAGTGAGTGTCCTCATGCAACCATGATGGTTCTGATCCAATGGATTGCACTAACTCTACCTCATGTGTTAGGGGTTGGATGGAGCATTGAAATGTGGTTGGTATTTTTTATAAAAACACATCCATTAAACTCGAAGTGAAGGGTGTCATAAAGACATCGTGTGAACCACCCTTAAGACAAAATGCTTTGTATAAATAAATCATTTGCTGGTAAACAAAGGGGGAACGCATCACTCACTTCATATAACGTCTTGAAATTCGTGCACATGTTTTTTAGTTAGTCATTTCTTGGGATTTGTGACTATTGCATATGTCTTCTTCCTACCCTATGCATGGAGTTTGTTGTTCATCACCTTCACGGTGGCATATTCGTTTGATTGTGAATATGAGGAGTGATGGAGGGATGTGGAACTAGAACCAAACATTTTGGTGACCACATTCTTGACTAGGCGAGTGCAAAGAAGCACGTCTGTCTCACATAGAAGCTGTTGGAGCTTAGATCTTGATGTCACAAGTTAACCTCTCCCTACATATGGATGGGAGAAATTGACGAGCACAAACGAACCTGGATCAGCGAGGTTGGTTAGAGAGAGAGAGAGAGAGAGAGAGATTTGCTGAATAATGCACAAGCACTTGATGACTCTATGGTTGATTGTGAGGATCACAATTTGAGATGCAAGATGGTCTTTTCATACATAAGCATCACGCATTGTGAGCTTTGACATAGGAGGGTTAATGTTTCCTCTTTGCGAAATTATTCTATGCTTTCATTCCTCATTTTTATTGGCAAATATGAAACACATTCTTCTGGCATCTGTCCCATCTTTTGTCCTTTAGGATTTTGGGCACACATCAATGGTCTTTTTGAAGGATTTTATTTGCTATGCTTTTGATTTAAACATCAATGGTCTTTTGGTTTCGTGTCCTCCAAGCATGTCATGCCACAATCCCTCTAGCGCCACTATATAGATTAGCTGATTCAAAGTGATCATGGTACTTGTGAAATATTCCCCATGCATTTTGTGCAACCATGATGCCCATAATGGTGCACAATGTTTCTTGTTATACTTGAATGATTACGATGGCAGATGTAGCTCTCTATGTTTTAAATCAACATGTAAAATTTTGATTGCATTGCACCAAGCCATAAAGAAAGTTATTCAACAAGGGGAGGATGGACATGCAATACTTATTTATCTTAACACATTTAATACTTCACCCATAGAAAGGAAGAAGCACATGGAAGTTAAGCCACATGCATGGAAAAATTCTTGTATGTTACCAAATCTCTTGGAAAGATGCATTGATGTATGTGCAAGCTTGAGGCAAGTATTGAAAAGGGTTATGGTTGTCTTGGAATGCATGAAGAATACATTTTCTCCTCTTTGCTTGAGTACATCAGATCATGTTATCACACATTTATATGTGTGAGAATGTACGAATGAGTGATTACATGTTGAGCATTTCTTTTATCCTTATGCATAGAAGTTTATAAAGCTCATCAAAAGTACATTGCATTTGGAAAATTTTGACCCTCTCGAGATTATGAATACATTGCATAATCTTAAAGAGGACTTTCATGAGGAGTACATGGGCAAAGATGCACTTAGATGTTGCATTAATGATATTTTGATTCATAAATATGAACTAGCATGTGAGATCATGAAAGAGTGCATTTGGAACTCATGGGTTAATAAGAAAAACACCAGTGGAATTGAAAACACATTGATTAGAGCACATTGTTGTTTCATGATCATGATTATGTGAAAGTAAAAAAGTTTAATTTTGCACAATATGATGAGAGAAGACATTGCATGGAAAAATCTATGTTCTTGCATGAAAAAGATCCACTACATTTGGATGAGAGTGATGATTATAAGATCTTATCTCATGTATGCATGGTTCTATGGATATTTCTTATGATACTCCTACATTAGGAGAAGATTTTTTTAAGGCACCTTGTGATGATGAATTAGTGCATACATTGAAGCCATGGAATGACACATTCTCACTCATTATTGATAATTCATCCAAATTTTTTCCTTACATGATGATGATATGCATCTTGCATTGCATGATTTGGCGAAATTTGATGTTGATAATGACTGTTCATTTGATTCTATTGCATCTCCTTTTAGTGAAGAGGACAAGGACGATTTTTGTTCTTCATATGATCCTTGTTTTTCACCAATGTTTTACATTTATGATGATGAGGATGATGGATTAATTTGCATTGATGATGAGCATGATGTATTTGCACTTAGACACACATTGATAGTACATGACAAATATGGTGTTTATGATTCACATTCTCCATTTATTGTTGATGCTTATTGTGATAATGTAAACCCTACACTTGATGAGTATGTTGTGGATGATTTCTCTATCTTTGATGATGGGAATGAGATAGATGTTTCTCATGATTTGATAATTACACATGATGTATTTCCTACATGTATTATACATGATTATGTTTCTTACACAAATGAAGTTGATGAAAGCATTTATGGTAGAGATGATGCTACTATCTTGATTGAGAGCGATGCTAAGGAATTTTTATCATTTTGTGAGTATGTTGCACTATTGTGTCAATGCAATTCTATTAGCATATTATGATGTTTTCTTAGCTTATGGTTGGAGTAAATCCCATAAGTGAAAAATTGGTGTGCCTTACCAAGCCTAGTGATGATAATAGTGGGAGTGCCTCTTTTGATGTTATATGTGATGGTTTGGATTATGCATTGGGAAAGTGTATCTCTTATGATGTGATGCATGTCATTACTAGATCTCATTCATTGTTAGTATGCTATCCCATTTTTATGACATGGAGGATTTAATTTGATTCATTTACTCATGTGACTATGTTACTCATATTTTGTGGAAGTGTATGGTTGTTCCAAAGTTTTGTAGGTTATCATCATGAAGTTTGGATATGGAAGATTATGTTTGATTTTCATGAATATATGCAAGTGGAATTTAAAGATTGGAAGCAAGAAGTGGAGACTATGGACCATTATGAAGAAAAGCTTAGAAACTTTGACAAAGAAAAAATTATATGGATGATATTCTATGTTTTTTATGACTCGCTCTTATGGAGTCAATTACATATTTTGTATACAAAGAAATGGCTCTTCATGTATATGAAATTGTATTCTTATATGATGCATCTTACCCATGATGTAAAGATGGATATGATGAAATAATCCAACCAACCACTATTGCATTTGCATATAGATAATTTAGGAAGGGCATATCGTTGTGTACGTGAGGAGTATTTTGTATATTTTGGCTGCCGTACTAGACACTACACTTTGCTCCTCATTCGCATAATTTGTCCAGAGGTAAATGAACTTTGTTTTTCCTTCCATACTATGGATTGGGCCATGCACTTTGGTTGGTGAAGCAATGTTTCATAGGGTAGTAGCATATAGAAAAACCTAGAATTGGCATGAAATGTGAGGGTTCAAGTCCACCATGCATGCCAGTGTTAGGGGTTGCATGGAACATTGAAATGTGGTTGATATCTTTCATAAACCCACTGTCAGGGGAGCACTAGATTGTGCTCTTTGACTACACTAGACAAGATTTCAAAAATACACTTCTGATTACAAGAACACCCACGTAGGGAAAATGATACAAGAATATGTAAATGATATAATACGTCCCACAACCCGGGATCGATAGGTATGGAAAACTGGAGTTAAGATGATACAAGAGATCCCACAACCCGGGATCGTAAGTATGGAACAAGATATCTGGATTACAAGAACTCCCTTCTAGGAGATGAACTAGATACAAGAAAGAACTCGACAAGATCTCGTACTACGAGATTACAAGAGGACAAGACACGATGTCCAAGAACTAGACTAGGCAAGACTGGAACAAGGAACAAGACAAGAACTAGAACTGGAACTTGGAGAGTACTTACTTGGCGGTCCGACTCCTTGCACTCCCAAGACTGGTATTGGCAAGACTGAGAATGAATGTGGCCAGCCCCTCCTTATATAGGTTTTCCAAGGGCGTTTCAAGGGTGGTTACGAATTGATGATGTCATCGATGATATCATCAATTCGAAACATGGTCTCTAGATGTTAGAATTGAGCAAGAAGACAGTCGATCTTTGGATTTTGGCACATTCCAAACGCAATGAAAGCATTAGCTTTCCCTAATTTTGAACCAATCATGAGATATAGGATTCACATGGAAACTAAGATTCAGGATGGTTTCCTTTGTCCATGACATCACCTCCCTCTCAAGCGACGAGTTCCACAAGGAGCGGTCATGCTCTCTAATCTCAGCTTCGTTGGATTTCTCTTATGGAATTCTCGAACCTTGATTAGTGCTCTCTGAAGGTTTTCTGCAGGTTCCCAAGTACGATCACTGATGTCATACCCTTTCCAATGAATAAGGTACTCTAATATTCCTCGAGATATTCTCGAATCTAGGACATGCTCGACTTCAAATTCTTCATGATCATCAATCTCGATAGGTGGTGAAGGAGTAGGTTTCTGCCCTCTCAATGGTGAAATACGATATGGTTCCAACATGGATACATGGAAAACTGGATGTATTCTCATGGTACTTAGTAGCTGGAGCTTGAAGGTGACTGGATTAATCTTGGCCAAGATGGTAAATGGACCAAATCTTTGATGATCTAACTTTGCACAAGGCCTTGTAGTTTACAAATTGTTTCAGAGTAACCATACTTTATCCCCAATTTGATACGATGGATTTTGGACACGATGTTGATCTGCACAATACTTATATTGTTCTTGAGCTTTACGGATCTCTTCCTTGAATTCTTTGTGAATGTCCATCAGATACTGGGCCTTGTCTCTGGCAGCTGGATTCTTGACATGATTTGAGAGTTGTATATCCATCCTTGGATGTTGTCCATAATTTGCGAAGAAGGGGGTTTGCTTAGTAGATGCATGAACACTATTGTTATAGGCAAACTCTACAAAGGGTAACAACTCAAACCAATCATTTTGGTGCTAGTGCAACGGAGTTATTGCTCTAGAACTTGATTCACCTGTTTTGTTTATCCATCAGTCTGTGGTTGAGTGCTTGATAAACCCCTTTGCCAGATTCTCATCAATGTTCTTGCGTAGTTCTGTAAGTTCCTCTGGGGATAGTCTATAGATTGGTCCAAAGGGTGGTTGTGCTCCCTCATGAAGTTCTATGGTGTTGGTGCATACCAATCACCAATTGAAGGCTTGAAAGATCAAATGATGAAGGAAGAATCAATTCCTAAAGTGTGGAAGAAGATTATAATCAGAGGACAAGAGAAGTGTACACATATGTACATTAGCATAGTCATAGATGACTTAGATCTTTTGTTCAGTAAGAATTATGTACAAATTATCTATAAATACCTTGAGAAAAGTCGGGGCATGTATGAGAGCATATGTGACATCTGTTAGAAGTCAAGAATGAGGGAGATAGAAGTCATAAGTTAGAGGAAAGTGAATTTGAGTTAGATCTCATCACTCAGTTATATTTTCTCTGAGTAAATGAAAAATTTTGCGCCCGATGTTTCTGCGTGTTCTCCTTCTACAGTAGATCAATTGTGGAATGCTTTTGTACAAGTCTAAGTTGAGAGTTGCTTGACCTCTGTGCAAAATTTCAGCTTCCAATTGTAATCAGGCTGAGTGAATTGAGTGTAGGAACATTCATATGTGAAGCATGTTCACTAGTTCCTAAAACAGGCGCAGATTTCAAAGTCAATGTTTTGGTCATTTCTCCTAGCACAGTTTAAAGTTTTGCATGAGTGAGGGCTTAATCTTTAAGTTAGAAGATAAGCTACTTATGTCTAAAAGCATTTTGTAAAACGGGTTCTATTCAAGGAGAACCAAGTCTTAAAAGTTACAGGTGTAAAGTCGACTGTTTTGGATGACAGTTTCTGACATAGGTAACTTGTGAAATCAATTTCTCAAGTTATACTTAATCTTTTGGAGTAATTCAACTTGGAATAGTTGCGCAATCTCTAGGAGATGATTCGTACAAAGTTTCATCAAAAACTTTACACGTTTGATAAGTCAATGTAAGGAAATAGTGCAGCAGACTTTTCTGTGTATCATCTTCTTCACAGATTTGTTCATCTTTTGATAATTAGAAGTTGATCCTCTAAATTAGTGAAGTGTTTGACTTACTCTTGGTATAGAGGTGCTCTAATCACAAGAGTAAGTTGTTCTTTTGGAGATTAACATTCTCCATCAGTGGTATCAGAGCAGGAGACATCAATTTTGAAGAAAAGGAGGATCCCGACTGCTGCAGATTCAAGAGATTCAACATTTGAAGGATCAAGAAGTGAAAGCTTGGAGTCAAAACTTGAGGAGAAGACTATTTGACATCAAGAAAGGCAAAAGGAGTTCAATTCGAAGTAAAGGTATATACATTGTTTGTAAAGCTTGAAGATTTCAATACACAGGTGGATACAAGATGGGAGAAAGCTTGCAGATTGATAAGCTAGATAGGGAGAACTATCCAGCATGGTCCATGAGGATGGAAGCACACCTCATGAGCAAAGATCTTATATCATTTATTACAGGAGATGAAGAAAAACCAGAATTTGCAGATCCAAGTATTCCTACTAGGGAAGAACTTGCAATGTTGAAGACTTGGATGAGAAAGGATGCTCAAGCAAGGAGTATCATCTACATGGCTGTAAATGATTACCTTCTACCTCACATCAGAGGTTTAGAAAGTGCCACAGATGTTTGGAATGCCTTGGAAGAGCATTTCCAAAATACAACTAAGTCAAGGAAGTCCTCACTATGGGCTGAGTTCACAACCTTCAAGAAAAAGAGCTCACAATCAATTTCAGATTATGTGGCAAGGATGAAAGATATTGCAGATAGCTTGGGAGCAGTGGATGAAGATATTGAAGAAGAAAAGTTGGTAAGACAAATACTTACAGGTCTAAGAGGTGATGAGAAGTGGAAGCCTTTTATATTGTCCATAGAGTTGTCACTTGATCACTTTACTCCTGACCTTAATCAATTGCTAGGACATATGCTAACCTTTGAGCAGGATCTTAAAGGAGACAATGATAGAAGTACAAGTCAAGCTATGTATTCCAAAGACAAGAAAAAGAATGGCAAAGGAAAGCAATCAAATGATGATGAAGGAAATTCAAATCAAGCCAACTTCACAAAAGGGAAGACAAATTTCAGAGGTAAAGGAAGAGGAGGTAAGAACAAAGATAATGCTAAAGCTTGTTGGATTTGTGGCAGAACAAATCATTTGGCAAATGATTGTTGGTATAATAATCAAAGTGGAGGATACAACAATCAGAATTATAGTCAAAGAGGTAGAGGAGGCAGAAACCAAAGAGGCAATTTCAGAGGAAGAGGTGGTAGGACATCATATGGTAGAGGAGGTGGAAGAAACTTCCAATCTCAGTCCTACAACAATAATTATTACAATTATGCATCAGATCAGAAGGATGACATGACTCTTATCCTGAATGCAACTCATGAATCAATGGGAGAAGATCAAAGAGTGTTTTATATTGACTCAGGGTGCAGCAACCATCTGAGTGGGAATCTATCCTTGATGACTGATATGGAAGCAAGGGTGAATGGACATATAGTTCAAACAGGTGATAATACCAAACATAAAGTGGAGAGCATTGGATCAGTGAAGACAAAGAGTGGAAGTACACTTCTGAGTAAGGTACTTTATGTTCCTACTATTCCTAAAAATTTGATAAGTGTAGGGCAAATTGTGGAGAAAGGATATGAGGTAAGATTCACAAATGATGGTGTTTATGTACAAGATCCAAATCAGGGATATAGAACCATAATTGCAGGAAAAAAGGAAGGGAGATTGTTTACTCTCAAAGTCCAAGGTAATGTGGGACATGCATTGTATACCTATGGAGGTCAAAAGGTGTCTGAATTAGACCTATGGCATAAAAGGCTAGGTCATTTCAATGAGAGAGCTATAAAGGAGATGTCAAAGAATCAGGTAGTGCTTGGATTGCCAAATATTGAAGGGCAACATATGGTGTACAAGTGTGAAGCTTGTCAATTAGGTAAAGCACATAAAAGTTCTTATAACAAATCAGGGTACAAGTATTCAAATATGCTTGAATTGGTTCATACAGATGTATGGGGTCCCTCAAGGGACTATAGCATAAATGGATCCAGATATTATGTGTTGTTTGTTGATGATGCAACCAGGTGGATTACTTTGTATGTAATCAAGGACAAATCAAAAGTCTTCAAGACATTCAAACACTTTCATGCTTATGCAGAAAGGATCACAGGACAAAAGCTAAAGAGGTTAAGATCAGATGGAGGGGGAGAGTATTTCTCAAAAGAGTTTGATGATTATTTGTGGAATGCAGGTATCAAAAGAGAAGTGACTTGCAGGTACTCTCCTCAACAAAATGGAGTAGCAGAAAGGAGGAATAGGACTCTTGTGGAGTTTGCAAGAGCCATGATGAAGGAAAAGAATTGTCCAAATTACTTATGGGCAGAGGCCATTAACACTGCAACATACCTTGTGAATAGGTTGCCTTGCAAAGCTTTGGATGGAGGAACCCCTTATGAAGCATGGTGGGGTAAGAAGCCTAGTCTTGATCATTGTAAAGTATTTGGATGTATTGCATATGCTTATGTTCCTTCACAATTAAGACATAAGCTAGAACCAAAAGCAGAGAAGTATGTGTTTATTGGATATGATGATAGACAAATGGGTTACAGGTTGTGGAGTCCATCCACAAAGCAATTTCTTGTTACTAAAGATGTAACATTTGATGAGCAAAACATGTGGTATACAGGATCACCAAATGAGTATGCAGGTGTTGAAGAAATACAAAGGAAAGGAAAGGCAAAGGTAAAAGTATGTGAAGAAATTGTTGATGAAGTTGACTCTAGATGTAGAGTGCAGGATCATGTAGAAGAAGGGCCAAGATTTGATCCAGAATCAAATGAGGCTGAAACTTCAAGAAGTGCAGAAATCAGAAGATCTACAAGAGAAAGGAAAGAGCCTATAAGGTATAGCTATGATACATCTTTCCTAACAACAAAAGATTATGCTTACATTGTGAAAACAGAAGAAGATCCAACCACTTATGAAGAAGCAAAAGGTAAACAGAATTGGGAGAAGGCAATGCAAGAAGAGTATGATGCTCTACTTGAAAATGAAACTTGGGAACTAGTACCAAGACCAAAGAATCAGAAAGTCATTGGATGCAAGTGGGTATATAAAACAAAGAGGTTTGCAGATGGTAAGGTGTCTAGATATAAGGCTAGACTTGTGGTTAAAGGTTATGCCCAAACTTATGGGGTAGATTATGATGAAACCTTTAGTCCTGTTGCTAAGATGTCTACAATTAGGACATTGATTGCTATTGCTACTTGCAAGGGATGGAAATTATCACAATTGGATGTGAAGAATGCATTTCTTAATGGATACATTGCAGATGAAGTATATATGGAGCAACCAGAAGGCTTCATGGAGTCAATTGGATCAGATTATGTGTGTAAGCTCAAGAGAGCTTTATATGGATTGAAGCAAGCTCCAAGAGCTTGGAATTACAGATTGGTCAAGTTCTTGAATGAATGTGGTTTTCAAGCATCAAAGGCAGATAGTAGCTTGCTAGTGAAGGCAAGTGAAAATGGATATATTTACATGTGCATTTATGTTGATGATATTATTGTTACAGGAACAGATGCTCAAGGAATCAATGAACTCAAGAAGCAAATAGAGAAGGAGTTTAAGATAAGTGACTTGGGAAACTTATCTTATTTCCTAGGAATGCAGATTGTGTATACTCAACATGGAGTATATGTTTCACAAGAGAGATACTTGAAGAATCTTCTAGTCAAGTTTAACATGGAAGATTGCAAGACCTCAACTACACCATTGGAGGTAAATCATAAATTAAGCAGACATGGAGGTGAAGAGTTCAATGACATGAAGAAATATCAGAGTTTGGTAGGTAGTCTAATCTATGCTACCTTGACAAGGCCAGATCTATCATATGCAGTAGGTGTGTTGTCACAATTCATGCATTGTCCAAAGAAGACTCATTGGATTGCAGCCCAAAGGGTACTCAGATATATCAAGGGAACCCTAAGTGAAGGTTTGTATTATGGTTTCACTTCTGACACAAGAATCAAAGTGTTTAGTGATGCAGATTGGGCAGGTGACTCAGATGATAGAAGGTCTACTCATGGATATCTATGTTATGTTGGAGACAAGTTAGTGTCTTGGTGTTCAAGAAGCAACACACAGTTGCTTTATCATCCACAGAAGCTGAGTATAAGGGAATGGTAGAAGCTGCAAAAGAAGTGATATGGTTGAAGACCTTGATGAAGAGTTTTGAGTTTGATCATAGTACTCCAATAATTTTTGGAGACAACATGAGTTCTTTGTATTTGGCAGCTAACCCTGTTTTTCATGCCAGGACTAAGCATATAGAGATTCAGTATCATTTCTTGAGGGAAAAAGTACTTGATAAAGAGATTGAAGTGATGTATACTCCAACAAAAGAACAAGTGGCAGATATGATGACAAAGAGTTTGGATGGACCTAAGTTACAAAGGTTCAAAGACATGGCAAGTATCAAGAAGACAGAGAAGACCTCAATTGATGATTGAGGGGGAGCTGTTGGTGCATACCAATCACCAATTGAAGGCTTGAAAGATCAAATGATGAAGGAAGAATCAATTCCTAAAGTGTGGAAGAAGATTATAATCAGAGGACAAGAGAAGTGTACACATATGTACATTAGCATAGTCATAGATGACTTAGATCTTTTGTTCAGTAAGAATTATGTACAAATTATCTATAAATACCTTGAGAAAAGTCGGGGCATGTATGAGAGCATATGTGACATCTGTTAGAAGTCAAGAATGAGGGAGATAGAAGTCATAAGTTAGAGGAAAGTGAATTTGAGTTAGATCTCATCACTCAGTTATATTTTCTCTGAGTAAATGAAAAATTTTGCGCCCGATGTTTCTGCGTGTTCTCCTTCTACAATAGATCGATTGTGGAATGCTTTTGTACAAGTCTAAGTTGAGAGTTGCTTGACCTCTGTGCAAAATTTCAGCTTCCAATTGTAATCAGGCTGAGTGAATTGAGTGTAGGAACATTCATATGTGAAGCATGTTCACTAGTTCCTAAAACAGGCGCAGATTTCGAAGTCAATATTTTGGTCATTTCTCCTAGCACAGTTTAAAGTTTTGCATGAGTGAGGGCTTAATCTTTAAGTTAGAAGATAAGCTACTTATGTCTAAAAGCATTTTGTAAAACGGGTTCTATTCAAGGAGAACCAAGTCTTAAAAGTTACAGGTGTAAAGTCGACTGTTTTGGATGACAGTTTCTGACATAGGTAACTTGTGAAATCAATTTCTCAAGTTATACTTAATCTTTTGGAGTAATTCAACTTGGAATAGTTGCGCAATCTCTAGGAGATGATTCGTACAAAGTTTCATCAAAAACTTTACACGTTTGATAAGCCAATGTAAGGAAATAGTGCAGCAGACTTTTCTGTGTATCATCTTCTTCACAGATTTGTTCATCTTTTGATAATTAGAAGTTGATCCTCTAAATTAGTGAAGTGTTTGACTTACTCTTGGTATAGAGGTGCTCTAATCACAAGAGTAAGTTGTTCTTTTGGAGATTAACATTCTCCATCATATGGCACAATCATAAATTCTATGCTCTGGAAGGAAATCTGCATTCTTCTTTTCAAAAACATCTTCAAAGCCTTTGTACTGATTGGGTAGCTGCACTGGATCATCTTTCTTGGATTCTTGAGCTGGTATGGCATAGATCATATATGTAGGTTCCTCCCTTATTGCATGTATGAAGGCTTTGGTGAAGGCTTTGGCTCCAACATATGTTGGGTTCTTCTGGATATCTCGACGTGTGATTTTATTCTTTTCCCAATTAATGTCTAGATTATGCTTCTTTAACCAGGGCATTCCAATGATAACTAGATGTACTGGGCTCGATATTATATTGAAACATATGTGGGATTCATGGTCACCAAGGTGTACTCTTAATGGTGTGGTTTCCATGGTTATATTCCCAGATGCTAGAGGTTGTACGTCTACTACTTCAGCTACTACTGGTTTGTTCTTCCCAAGTGCAGGAATTCCATGTTTCTTAACCAATCCTTCATCGATGAAACATGAGGAGGCGCCTGAATCTACTAGGGCTGTAAGGGAAAGGGTCTTCTTGGGCATGATTAACTTGGCAAGTGCAAGACATGTTTCTATGGGTGTAGCTGGAATTATGAGACCCTTTCTTATATCATGGTCCGGCTGCACGGTCTCTTTTACAACTGGACTTCCTCGTTTTTCTGCTCTACGAGGGTGACTGCGACTCTGGATTTTGTTCTTTTGTTTGGACAATTAATTGCAATATGTCCAGAGTTTCCACAATAGAGACATAACTTATTAACTCTCCTTCTCTGTTTCTCTTCTGGTGTTAGAGGCTGAAATCTAGATCTATCTATTTGCATAGGTTCAGGCATAGACTCATCTTTAGGAGTGGGTTGGAAGGGTTTCCATTGACGAGGTCTTCCTTCTACTTGTTTTTCTTGTTTCCTTTCAAAAAGTCGGTTATCACATTGAATAGCTTGCATGATATATTCATTCAATGTTTTAACCTCTGGCATCATGAGCAAAAGGTCCTTCACATCATCTCTTAAACCCCATCTAAATTGGCTTATGAAATAATCTTCATGCCAAGTGAGATCACATATCAACTGCCTAAAATTCAGATGCATAGGTAGAGGCAAGGCGCTTACCTTGGCATAACTTCCGAAGTTTTGTTTCTGCTACTTGACTTGTGTCTGCATCCCCAAATGTGGCAGTGAGTTCTCGAAGAAACCCCTCATAGTCCTGGAGTACTGCCATGTTCTTCTCCAAGATTGGGGCTGACCATGATAATGCTTGGCCACAGAGCAAGGTTCCGATAAACCCGACCTTGGATGCCTCGTCAGGGTATCTATCAGGTTGCATACGGATGTACAACTTAACTTGCTGGAGAAATCCACGAAACTTTGTGCGATCCCCATCGAACTTTTCTGGCATGCAAATCTTGGGTTCCTTCATAAATGATGTATTAGGCTATTGATTCCCTTGAACGCTCCCTTGATTTGCTTGAAGACTCCCAATTCGTTCTTATAATTCTTGGAGGAGTGCACCTACATGCACTGGATGTCCCATCTCGACTTGTGTCTATCGATGAGTTAGGTCTTCAACTTGTTGTTGGAGACTCTGAAGTGATGCTACAATTTGTTCATAAGTGTTCTCCATAATGCTTGGTCTTGGATAGAAGCTAGTCTTGCCAAAATGTCAGGAGAGCACTAGATTGTGCTCTCTGACTACACTAGACAAGATTTCGGAAATACACTTCTGATTACAAGAACACCCACATAGGGAAAATGATACAAGAATATGTAAATGATATAATACGTCCCACAACCCGGGACCGATAGGTATGGAAAACTGTACTAAAGATGATACAAGAGATCCCACAACCGGGATCATAAGTATGGAATAAGATATATGGATTACAAGAACTCGCTTCTGGGAGATGAATTAGATACAAGAAAGAACTCGACAAGATCTCGTACTATGAGATTACAAGAGGACAAGACAGGATGTCCAAGAACTAGATTAGACAAGACTGGAACGAGGAACAAGATAAGAACTAGAACTGGAACTTGGAGAGTACTTACTTGGCGGTCATGACTCCTTGAGCTCCCAAGACTGGTATCGGCAGGACTGAGAATGAATGTGGCCAACCCCTCCTTATATAGGTTTTCCAAGGGTGGTTCAAGGGCAGTTACGAATTGATGATGTCATCGATGATGTCATCAATTCGAAACATGGTCTCTAGATGTCAGAATTGAGGAAGAAGACAATCGATCTTAGGGTTTTGGCACGTTCCGGACGCAATGGAAGCATTAGGTTCCCCTAATTTTGAACCAATCATGAGATATAGGATTCACATGGACTCTGAGATTCAAGATGGTTTCCTTTGTCCATGACAACCACGTCCATTAAAGTTGAATTGAAGGGTGAAATAAAGACATGGTGTGAGCCAACATTAAGGCCAAATGCTTTGTATAAATAAATCATTTGTTGGTAATCAAAGGGGGAGTGCATCACTCTCTTCATATGACTTCTTGAAATTTATGAGCATGTTTTTTAGTTAGTCATTTCTTGGGATTCATGATTGTTGCATCTGTCTTCTTCCTACCCTATGCATGGAGTTCGTTGTTCATCACCTTCACGGTGGCATGGCAATTTGATTGTGCATAGCACCAATGATGTGCAACCACAACCAAGCATATGGATGGTATTCCATTGTAATGGTGGGACATCTCTATGGGAATAATCCTTGAGATTGACTTTGGTGGTTACTCCCAGGTGCTGCAAATACAAAGAATTGGTTCCCCAATCCTACACTATTTGCAATTGCCTCATGAATGGTCATCCCAAGATCATCTCATAGTCATGGTTCTTTCCAAACTCACATATGCCAAAGATGTGCTCAAAGTCAACACCACAAGTGGTGAGAGTAATT
>CM035407.1:113702361-113829861 GCA_020310875.1 Ceratopteris richardii | reverse complement strand
ACTATATATCTTGATGTTTGTATCTGATGTAATCATCAAAGCTATGTTACCACTCAGGTGATTTCTACACCCTAAGTCACTGTACAAAACTCTTTGATCTTCACTTTGTCTTTCACAAGTTGCATTCATAATCAAGGTTGAATCCTCCTTCTGATCTGAAGTATAATTGTAGTAGATATTGTTGTAGGATTGACTTTGGAAACTTCTACCTGCATTTCTTCCAAAGTAACCTCTACTACCTCTACCTCTGAAATTACATCTTTGGTTTTTTCCACCTCTTCCTCTTGAATTAAAATTCTGATTATATCCTCCATTATTCTGATTCTTATGCCAACAATCATGAGCTAGATGATTTGTCTTACCAAAAATCCAGCAAGCTTTGGCTCCATCTTTATTGCTTCTTCCTCTTCCTCTACCTTTGCCACCTCCTCTTCCTCTTAGGAAGTTGGCTTGACTAGTTGTACCTTCATCTTCATTTGCCTGTTGCTTGCCTTTGCTATTCTTCTTCTTATCCTTTGAATACATTGCTTGACCTGCACTCTTATCACCATCACCTTTGACATCCTGCTCAAAAGTTAGCATGTCTCCTAGCAACTGATTTAAACCAGGAGTGAAATGATCTAGTGACAATTCAGTAGACAAAATGAATGGCTTCCATTTCTCATCTCCTCTCAAACCTGTGAGGATTTGCCTTACCAATTCATCCTCCTCAATATCTTCATCAATTGCTCCCAATGCATCTACAATGTCCTTCATCCTTGTTACATAATCAGAAATAGATTGAGAGGCCTTCTTCTTGAATGTGGTAAATTCTGCCCATAAAGATGCCTTCCTTGACTTTGTAGTGTTTTGGAAATGCTCCTCCAAAGCATTCCATATATCACTTGCACTTTCAAGACCTCTAATATGAGGTAGCAAGTGGTCATTGACTCCCATGTAGATAATGCTCCTTGCTTGAGCATCCTTCTTCATCCAAGTCTTCAAATTTGAGAGTTCATCCCTAGTTGGAACACTGGGATCTCTAAATTGTGGTTTTTCTTCTTCACCTATAATGTAACCTATCAAGTCTTTGCTCATGATATGAGCTTCCATCCTCATTGACCATGCTGGATAGTTTTCTCTATCCAATTTCTCTATCTGAAGAGAATCTCCCATCCTTTGTTTACCTGTGTATTAAATTCTTCAAACTTTATGAGGAATAAGTGTACCTTTACTTTGAATGAAGTTCCTTTTGATCTTCTTGATAGCTTTAGGCCTCCTTCTCAAGATTTCACTTCAAACTTTCACATTTTGAATCTTCAATTGTTGATTTTTGTATGTCTGCAGCAGTCAGGGTCCTCCTTTCTTCAATTTTGATGAATCCTGCTCTGATACCACTGATGGAGAATGTTAAGCTCCAAAAGAACAAGCTATCCTTGATGTTAGAGCAACTCTATATCAAGAATAACTCAAAACCTTTACCAATTTGGAGGATCAATACTCAGTTATCAAAATCTTGAACTAACTGTGAAGAGACTCACTTCTCAGAAAGTCTCTTGCACATAACTCACTCATTGACTGATCAAATGTGTAAAGTTTTTTATAAAACTTTGCACATCCCCTCTACATCACATATTGATCAGCATACCACCATGTATTGATCCTCCACCATCTCATCACAGTTATCGACAATGCACTACAACAAATATTTAACAACATGCATCAAGTTTGCACTAAATTCAATACTTTGCACATATTGATCAGCATACCACCATGCATTCACCCTCCACCATCTCATCAAAGTTATCGACAATGCACTACAACAAATATTTAACAACATGCATCAAGTTTGCACTAAATTCATATCCTTAGGCCAATAGTACCAAGATTTGCAATGGACCACCACCCAGCTCCAAGCAAGTCCTAATTCATTAAGCATAGAGAATGCTTCCCTCAATGTCCGTTACAAAAAAGTTGACTCTATTACACTATGGAGTTGGAGTTAGAGTAGAAAACCAAAGAGGCCATGACAAATGTAGGGGTTCAACTCTGTTGACACATGGAACATAATGCAGAACTCAATAGGAATATGGGACTCCTCCAACATCACTTAGCTGCAGCAAGCACCACAAGGAATATGGGGGCATAGTGATGATTGACACGACACACTTTCATCGCTATGTGATTGTCACAGCATTTTGTCGCATTCAGCATCGAGCATGCACCATCATTTAAACAGCACTCCAATCGATGCTATTTCTAAGGCTCTTAGCTATGTTAATTAAACTGTCGCTAAAGTGAACATCGCATTTGTGACACATAAATAGCACCACATATGCAACACAACTTACCATTTCATATGCGATGCTAAAAGTGATGGTTTGCACAATCACGTATATGACATTTGTACAGCGCTTATGTGATGATTACGTTTGACCAAAATTTAGAAAAAAAACATTAGATTACTCTTCGATTGTCACTTTGCATGCATCTGATCAAAAGGCGATCCAATCTATATATATGTAGTATGAATATGAGCTCAAGCTCTCTCTTTCTCAATCTCTCTCTTTTCTACTCTCTCTCTCTCTCTCGTATTGTCTCTCTTTGTCTCTCTCTCTCCTTTTGTCTCCCTCTTTCTCTTTCAATTTCTATCTCTCTCTCTCTTTTCATCTCTCTCTCCCTCTCCCTCTCTCTCTCTCTATCTCTCTCTCTCTCTCTCTCTCTCTCTCTCTCTCTCTCTCTTTATTGCAAGTTATTCAAGAATTTCACCAAGCATAATATATGACTAATTATTGTAACTTCAATATTCATTGTTTGTATATCATTTGAATTGTTTTGTTTTCATTAATCAACATACTCACACTTAGACATTCACATGCACATATACACATATACATGCACATGCATGCTCACCCATGCACATACACATACACACAAATACACATACTTATACACATACACATACACGTGTAGATACACACATATACACACACACATGCACATACACTTACACATACACACACATACATGTACATACACATACATGTACACACACATACATGTACACACACACATGCATATGCACAAACATATCTACATGCACATGCATGGAAATGCATACATGCACATACACACACATAAACACAAATGTAGATGCATACACATGCATCCACATGCACATGCACATGCATGATCATACATATACACATGCATATACACACATACACATACACATGCATATATACACATACGCGCACATAGACATACACCTACATATACATATACACACTACATATACACATACACAAAGTAATAAATTGCATGTTAAATATAAATTGTAATAAAAATCATTAGTACATTTTTTGCATTAATTAGTACCATAGACACAATTAAAAACATAACTAGAATGATAAAATATCTAAAACTGTTCTTCTGAGAAGTCGATTCAGACACCTATAACTTCTAACACTTGGTCCTCTCAATCTATAACCCGTTTATGCAAATGCTTTTAAGCACAGATAGCTTACCTTCCAACTTAAAGATTGAGTACTTGCTTGCTCAAAACTTTACACTATGGAAGGAGAACTGACCAAAACATTAACATCAACTTTTGCGCCTGTTTCAGAAAGCAATGAACACTTCCTTACATATGAATGTTCCTACTCATAATTCTCATAGCCTGTTTACAATTAGGCTCTCAAACTTTAACCATAGACTCATTAACTGGACTTAGACATCTACAAAAGGATTCTTGAAATGATCAAGCACAGAAGGAGAATACACAGAAAGATCGGGTGCAACATTTTTCATTTCTGAGAAATTCTTACATCTGAGTAATGAGAGAGATTCTACTCACTTCTAAAAGTCTAATGACATCTAATTCTTCCCAATTCTTGTTCTCAAGTACATAGGCACTTTTATGGTGTCTTTGGAAAGCTAAGAGGGCCCACATATAAACTCTGAACCTACAAGGGGCTGGTACTAAGCAGGATTTGGTAGTACCTACGCATTACTTGGAGTGTCCATCCATCTTTCCCAACAGTGGTATCAGAGCAAAGTTAAGGTAAAATGGGAGATGGTTTTCCTTCTTTCATTGATAAATTAGACAGGAACAACTATCAAGCATGGTCCTTGAGGATGAAGACATACTTGCAAGGAAGGAGCCTCTATGGATACATCGCAGGAGATGAGGAGATGCCCATATTCAGAAGGAAAGGACAACCTACAAGAGAGAAACATGAAAGACTCAACACATGGTGTGCCAAGGATGTATTATCAAGGTCATACTTACTTAACTCAATCTCTGATTTTCTTCTTCCACATATTAGGAACTGTAAGACATCCCAAGAGACTTAGGAAACATTCTCTTCTTATTTCTCTTCCAACACAAGGGCCAGGAAGAATCAATTGTGGATTGAATTCACAACTCAAAGAAAGCAACCTAAGCAAGCTATCTTAGAGTATGTAACCAAAGTTAAAGATGTAGCAGATCAATTGGCAAGCATAGGTGAAGAAATTGAAGAGGAGCAGATTGTAAGGCAAGTAATATGGTATTAAAGCTGATGAAAAATGGGAGAGCTTCACAACTGCCATGGACTTGTACATGGACATGCAAATTCTAGACCTTACCACACTCATGGGGCAACTATTCACCCATGAAGCCAAGCCCAACAAGAATGGAGATTCATCAAGAGGTAATAGCTCTTGTGCCCTATACACTGATAAGAATAAGTCTAAAGAGAAAGGCAAGAACAAGAAGGTAGAAGCTGAAGGAACTACCTCCCAAGCCAACTATGTAGGGAGAGGTAGATCATCAAGAGGAAGGGGGAGAGGAGGTATGCAAGGTAGGGGGAGACCTTATAACTCCTCACCATGCAATATTTGTGGTTTATCAAATCATACTACATATGAGTGTTTCAGGAACTTCAAGAATTAGAGAGGTAGAGGTTATCAAAGAGGTGGATATACACAATCAAGAGGCAGATTCAATCACCATCAAGGATACAACAACAATTACAATAGCAACTACCAAGGAGGATGCAAATCCAAGAAGGATTACAACAACTACACAGAGGAGCAAAAAAATTCTCTTCTGATTATGAACATGACATCAAAACCAGGTATAAATGATGACCATCTCTTCTATATTGACTCAAGATGCTCAAACCATGTGGCAGGCAATGTAGCTCTTCTCTCTGACCTTGAGGAATCAAAGGGTAAGCATCAGGTACAAACAAGTCATGACACCAAGCACTCAGTGATTAAAGTTGGAAATGTTAAGGCCTCTGATGGGGAAAATCTGTTGAGTAGGGTTCTATATATACTAACTATTACCAAGAATTTGATGAGTGTTGGACAGATTGTGGACAAAGGTTTGCAAGTTAGATTCAACCAATATGGAGCATTTGTGGAGGATCCCAAGCATGGGTTCAAGAGAATTTTCAAAGGAGAAAAATTAGGTAGACTATTCACTTTTGAACTTGAGGATACAAGGAACATTGCACTTTATAGTTATAAAGATCAAACATTATCAGAGCTTGAAATTTGGCATAGAAGATTAGGGCATGTAGGTGAAAGAACCTTGAAACAAATATGCAGAGATTAATGTGTGCTTGGGATATCTAATGTATCCAAGCAACACATGATTTATAAATGGGGTGCTTGTCAGTTTGGAAAGTCTCACAGGTTACCCTTCTCAAGGAAAGGCTACATGCATGAGGAATACCTAGAACTTGTTCATACAAATGTATGGGGACCAAGCAAGGATCCCTCAATCTCTGGATCAAGGTATTATGTATCTTTCATTGATGATTACAGTAGGTGGACTGTATTGTACTTTATGAAGCACAAAGATGAAGTATTCAGTTGCTTTAAAAAGTATCTTGAACTTGTTGAGAATCAAACTAGGAGAAATCTAAAAAGGCTAAGGTCAGATGGAGGAGGTGAGTACTTCTCAAATGATTTTGATGCATTCTTGCAAGATAGAGGAACCAAGAGAGAAATTACCACAAGGTATACCCCTGAGCAGAATGGGGTAGCAGAAAGAAGAAATAGATTGATTGTTGAAACAGCTAGGTCAATGTTAAATGAAAAAAGGTTACCTAACTACTTGTGGGCAGAGAGTGTATCTACTGCCACTTATCTTGTAAATAGGTTGCCATCTAAATCTCTTGATGGGATGACCCCATATGAAGCATGGCATGGTAGAAGACCTTCACTTGATCATTGCAGGATCTTTGGATGTGTAGCATATGTGCATATCCCTCCTCAGATAAGAGGTAAGCTAGATCCTAAGGGAGAAGTGCATCTTCATTGGATATTATCTAAATCAGAAAGGATACAGGCTCTACAATCCTTCAAACAAAGAATTCATGGTCAGTAGAGATGTTGTCTTTGATGAAAATGATTCTTGGTTTGATAGTGAATGCAAGAAAGTAAAACTACCTTATGGCTTGGAAGAGGAGTTTCCAAGCCTTACTAAGGAGGAGCCTACTTAGAATGGAGACATCAATTCAGATGATGAAGACATCATTAACCTTGAAGAGTTCAAGGCATGGAAGTCCAAAGGCAAACTCAAGATGAAGAAATTGGAGGATATACCTGAATCATCCAACCAAGCCATCAGAAGATCACAAAGGGAGAGCAAGAAGCCTATCAAATATGGGTATGACACTTCCCTAGTTACTAAGCACTCTGATTATCTTGCAAAAGATTTATCAATTGAAGAACCAGCATCATATGAAGAAGCTAAGACTAAGGCAGAATGGAAGGAAGCTATGCATGAGGAGATTGAAGCACTCAAGGAGAGTGATACTTGGGAACTAGTACCAAAGAAGGAGTCTATAAATGTAATTGGTTCTAGATGGATCTATAATATCAAAAGGGATTCTGATGGGTCAATAAGCAGGTACAAAGCTAGACTTGTGGCTAAGGGTTTTGCACAAACCCAAGGCATTGATTATGAAGAAACTTTCTCACCTGTGGCAAAAATGCCAACCATCGGGGTATTGGTAAGTGTGCCTGCATCAAAGAATTGGAACATGTATCAGTTAGATGTAAAAAATGCTTTTCTAAATGGCTAGGTTTCAGAGGAGGTGTACATGTCACAACCTCCTAGCTATGAGGACCCAAACAAGGTAACATATGTATGTAAATTGAACAAAGCTCTTTATGGATTGAAGCAAGCACCTAGGGCATGGAACCATAGGTTGACCACATACCTTCAGGACCAAGGTTTTATCATGAGAAAAGCATATACTTCTTTGTTCATCAAGAGAAGTAATTCAGAGGTAATATACCTATGTGTATATGTTGATGACATCATACTTATAAGTAATGATGCTAATGGCATCAAACAGATCAAGATCAGATGATGAAGGAGTTCAAAATTAGTGACCTTGGATCACTAAAATATTTTCTTGGACTTGAGTTAGTCTATACTAACTCTGGAATCTACATTACTCAGAGGAAGTATATACAGGATATGTTGAAGAAGTTTCATTTGCAGGATGCCAAAGTTCCAAGTACTCCAATGGAGGTAAAACTAAAATTAAGTGCTCATGAAGGTGATGTACTTGAGGACATTGCAGGTTATCGAAGCATAGTGGGAAGCTTGAATTATGCTACCTTGACAAGGATTGACATTGCTTATGGAGTAAGTGTACTAAGTCAATTTATGCATAAGCCTAGGGCACCTCACTTGGAGGCTGCCAAAAGGATCTTGAAGTACCTTAAGGGTAATCAACATCATGGTTTGTATTTCCTTTATACATCAGACTTAAACGTTAAGATTTATTCATATGCAGATTGGGCAGGACGCAAAGATGATAGGAGCAGTACCTCAGGATACCTTTCATTTGCAGGTGATAAGACAATATCATGGTCTTCAAAGAAGCAACCTACTGTTGCTTTATCTTCTACAGAGACAGAGTATAGAGGATTGGCCAATGCTACTCAAGAGGCCATATGGATCAGATTGTTGTACACAGAATTGGGATTATACACTACATCTCCAAGGATTTTTGGAGATAATACAAGTTCATTACACCTTGCAGCTAATCCTATTTATCATGCTAGGACCAAGCATATAGAGGTCCACTATCATTATGTGAGAGAGAATCTATTGAGCAAGGATATTAAGCTGGCATATGTATCAACTAATATGCAATGTGCAGATTTGTTGACTAAAGCTTTAGATGGTACAAAACTTTGCAGGTTTAAATCAATGATTGGATTGCAGGATATTCATGAAGATTAAAGATGAAGACTAAGACAAAATGTTTGGCTTGAGGGGGAGCTGTTGGTGCAAAGTCCAAGCCCATACATTTGGCGTAAGGATCATAAAGATATGAAGTTCCATGGAAACCATTGCTAGTGAAGATTTACCCATTTACCTTTGTAAAAGTCCTTTTTTTTTACTTGAGAATATTTGTAATCACCTACCCAAAAGTCGTGGACTTGTTGGTTAGGAAAGTAACCACTAAATTGAGGGAATATCTCCTAGATTGAAGGATCACTTTTAGAGAGAGCCAAAATTTGAATTCAAATTCAAATTTGAATGCAAGACTTATAAAAGGTGGCTTGAAAAAGTCGCGTGTAGATGTCCTTCTCCCCGAGTTCTTTATTGTCATTTTGTATGTGTGTAAGGCCTACATTGTAGCCTACACTACTATCCATCATAAGGCTATGATTATCAAGCCTATGATCTTGTACAACATTGTGCATTAATACATTATATCTACATTGTTCATCTATGATATCTCTGTTATAATCATTCCTTACTGTCAACTTGTGCTTCTCATATCTCGGTCAATTCTCCACCAAATTCAATGATCTATAGCTTGTTGGAATCAACTTGAAGTTATCTATATGCTGACAAATTTTTAAGCAAACCCATTCAGCCAATTTGGAGAAACGCGCGTCGAAGCACTCACTGGTCAAACTCTGCAGAGGTCCTAAAAAATCGGGGGTAATGATTTATTTGCTAAATTGATTGCTCTGTGTATAGTTGATCATTTCAACTGATTTCACTTGGAATCATTAGCTTACTAAGCTAATTAAATACATCTAAAAGGAATTTTTTCAATTCCTACTATACTAGTAGCACTAAGCATTACAAGCAGCATGTGTATGATCCAAAATAGAAGGTTTTCATTGAGTCTTCTATTTAGAAGTAGTCTATTTTGATTCAATCTTTGCATACATCATTTCCAAAGTACATAGGCACTTTTATGGTGTCTTTGGAAAGCTAAGAGGGCCCACATATCAACTCTGAACCTACAAGGGGCTGGTACTAAGCAGGATTTGGTAGTACCTACTCATCACTTGGAGTGTCCATCCATCTTTCCCAACACAAACATAAATAAATAAAACATATAAAACATCAATAAAAATAAAATAAAGTATATGAAATTTGATAATACTCACAAAAGCATTTGGATGATCTCGCATATCTCACTCAGATGTCAATATCCACAATGTGTAGCAAATTTGATTTCCTTTTTCTTAGGATATCCACCATAATCCCTTGGCTGCATTGAAACAAATAAAAAAGTTTAATTATTAGTATTATAAATAAAATAAAAAATAATATCAATAATACATATACTTACAAATGTAGCAACAAAACCATGATGGCCCATTTGGCCTAAGTACGATGTATGACCTGACTCAACTCTCTTCTTTGTAACAGCCTATGTTTATTTAATGAAACAAAAGTACATACATTAAATGTAAATTATTTATAAAAAATATGAGAATTATAACTCAGAGTAATATAAACTATTTTGTATACCTTTTGTTGAGGCAATGATTCCTGAAGACATAGCTGTCTTCGAAAATACCACCATGTCTCAGGTGATATGTTAGCTTTTCTCTTATTTTTTTCTACCATACAATATCTCCTGTTATTTTAATCTCAAACAAAAAAAGGATCAGTATATTAGAAAACCTTTATAAACATGCATACACACATACACTTACACATACATACATACATACATACATACATACATACATACATACATATACATGTTACACGTACACATACACACACATACACACACATATACATACACACACATACATAATAAATACATACACATTTATAAACATGCGTACACACATACATACATACACTTACACATACACATACACATACACTTACACATACACTTACACATACACTTACACATACACCTACACATACATACACATACACACACATATACATACACACACATACATAATAAATACACACATTTATAAACATAAATATACACACATACATACACTTATGCATGCATACATACACTTACACATACATAATTACACATACACACACATACATAATAAATACATACACATTTATAAGCATGCATACACACATACATACACTTACACATACATTCATACACTTATAGATACATATTTATACATACACGTACATATACACATACACATAAATACACATGCACACATACATCTACACAGATTTACATGCATACACACATAGATAACACACAAACATACACATACACATACATACACACACTTACACACAAATTCATACACATACACATGCATATACATACATATATACATGCACACATCATACATTTATGATTTTGCATGTGTATTTATATGTCAGAATGTCTATATGTGAATTTGTGTGTATGTGTAAATGTCTACATGTGAATGTGTATGTATGTAGATAATCAGATTATTAATATCTAGTACCTTTTTTGCTACATAATTAGATTTTGATCAATTAGAGGGAACTCCACCATTGTCCCCTAATAGATGAAGAAACAAAAGATATAGATGTAATCTCAATAGTAATGAGAATACAGATATAACTTCTTTCATGGATTGGCTATATCCTCATATGCAATGAGCTAATGCAAATAATGAACGAATCTCAAATGAGCAGAAGGAGTTAATGATAGGTTGTGAAAGAAGGGTAATTTGATTTTACTAATATTCTATTTTTGCACATATATGTATATTAGTTTCTCTTCTAATAATTTATTTTTTATTGGAGGCCCAAATTTTCACTAATATGTGGGCTTATGGATAACATATTAGAATCAAAGTGATTGATTCTTTGTATAAAATAGAGGATTCTTGCATTGTTGCTTCTTTCAAGCAATGATTAGGTCCTAGTTCAAAAGATACGAACTTTATAGATAGTGAACTTGGCTACATAGGAACCGTTGTTGGTATCTACAAAATATCATTTCATATCTTCAAACAAGTAAAAATAATTATATTTTTTATGATATAACTTATTACTTTTTAAGCACATAATAATGAATTTTTCTATTTTGATAGGTTATTTTGAAGGTTGATTGGTTTTGAGCTGAGCATAACGGTAATAACTCCACATTGAGAAGGGAATTATCTAAGTTTTGAGCAATTGATTCTTCAAAAACAATGCCATTAGCTAGAGAACCATATATTCTTCCTATGCATATTAAACAAGTATTTTTTAATAAAAACCCTGATGTTCATCTTTGGTGGCAATTCATTCATGTTCAACTTAGAGGTTGGTCATTGTTTTACAACTTTGTTGTTATAGAGATCAAAGAAATTCATGTTTATGATTCATCATCAAATATTGATATATCGGCATCTTAGAGAGAAATTAGTATTGTTCTACATGATAACGATAATAAACTACTTGATGAGAATGATAATAATCTACTA
The DNA here is from genome assembly GCA_020310875.1 of Ceratopteris richardii. Taxonomy (NCBI): domain Eukaryota; kingdom Viridiplantae; phylum Streptophyta; class Polypodiopsida; order Polypodiales; family Pteridaceae; genus Ceratopteris; species Ceratopteris richardii. The sequence goes on along the minus strand of CM035407.1, from coordinate 113,818,176 downwards.
CCCATTCTTCTGATGATGAAGGGGAATTACCAAAAATTGATATTAGTCCATCAATAGATGATGTCATTTATGAGAACACAAATTTAACAATAAAAGAAATAACAAAAATTGATAAAGATAATGAAGATGAGACTATATTGATGTTTTACCAAAATGATGGTAATAATGAAAACACATTAGTAGATTAGACAGTAGATCCCACTCTATTCATTTGGAATGTGAAATATGAATCCCACCATACAAATGAATATATATTCTTGTAGGTTAGAACATTATGCTCGAGGAAAGACCTTAAGTTTTTCCCAAAGAGCTCTATAGTTTTCTCAAGTTAATGATCGTTGACTTGAATCATTTGAATGAGTATCAGACAATAGATTCTCCTTTATTCAAATGGAATACAGGTGAATCCCACCACAAAGATGAAAACATGTTCTTTTAAGTTAGAACATGAAGCTTGGGGGTATACCTACAATTTTGTATATAGCTTTATTTTCGAGGATAAAAATCTATTTCATGTATGTATGCATGTGCATGATACGTGTCTATGCATATGTGTATTCATGTGTCTTATATGTTTGCATGTGTTAGTATGCACACATGTGTGTGATATATGCATACATACACACACACACACACACACACATATATATATATATATATATATATATATATATATATATATATATATATATATATATATATATATATGTGTGTGTGTGTGTGTGTGTGTGTGTGTGTGTGTGTGTGTGTATGTATGTATGTGTGTGTGTGTATGTTGATATATTTAGGTAGTGATGTGTGCGAACACACTAGGATCACTGGGGCACTTTTTTCCCTCTTTAGGAGGGTTTTTTTCCCCCGGGTTGTATATATGCCTAGTGCCCTAATGGGTTACTTATCTTTGTACATTCTATTGGTAATACATTCACTATTGTGTGTTGTGCTCCAAACTTCTTCTTATTCTTCCTTGTGATGTTAATGTGCTTTTGTAGACCTCGAACTCCAACAATTGGTATCATAACAAGTTGTTGCTTCATCTAGGGTGTCGTAGACACCCCTCCGGTCACAGTCTCAAAATTGCACAAAATTTGGTGAGCATACTCAAGCTGATTAGGAGATCAAAAGTGCTTCGCTTTTTGGTGCCGAAATCGTGATCTGAGCTCATTTTGGCCTCCGAACGCACTATTATAGCGCATATGCAGGCGATTTCATATTTTTGTGCCAAAAATATATACAAGTTTTGGTCCACCAGTATAAGCATCTCGAAGTCTGTTATAGGCTTAGTAGAACTTGACAGAATAGTTCTATTCAACTTTTTGAGATACATCAATTTTCTGAATCAAGATATTTTCGTCAGTGGCCATGGCTGAAAGCAATGATGTATTTTGTATGTTGGCTATTGAAGATAAGTTGGACGATACCAATTACCCATTATGGGCTTATATGATGCATCATGTATTGGTTGCAAAAGTACTATGGAATATTGTGCAGGGTGTTGAAAAACATCATATTACACCTATAAACACAATTTTTGAAGGTGATGCAGATGGGCTGGAAGATGAATATATTCTTCACGTTCTTGTTTGTGCTACAATTTGTGTTGTACCTACTGCAGAACAAATTTGTTGGGATGGCAGAGATGCTCAGGCACATGCACTCATAGCCTTATCTATCAAATGTGCCATTATTCCTCACATTCACTCTTGCAAAACAGCTAAGGATGCTTGGGATACACTTACCACTTTATATCAGGCAGGGAATGAGCACATTTGGAGAGTGAGCACATGAATGAAGGTGATTCCATGGATAATTTTCTAACAAAGATCAAAGATTTGAAGGAACAATTGATTTCTGGTAATGAAGTCTTACCTAACAGTTCACTTCTGCAGACTGTTGTAAATGTTCTTCCCGATTCATATCAAAGTTTTGCTTCCACTCTTCGTTTGATGATGAAAGGCAATCCAAATGCCTTAACATTTGAGGAGTTAGTCTCTATTCTATTGCAAGAAGATCAGTCTAGGCATAACAGGTCCATTATGCATGTCGTAGATCAAGCTTTCCTGGCTAGTCAGAAGGGCAAAGGTAAATGAAGCTCTTCTAGTAGTAAGCAAAAACTTGGTAATTCTGCACAATCAAAGAAGGATCATAGAGACGAGAAGAAAATAGAAAAGTAGAAATTGTTTTGCAAATACTGTAAAGCAAATGATCATGTCATAAAGATTTGTCCAAAACTGGCTGCTATACCTCGTAGCGCAATTTCTTCACTTCACTCGAGCCTGCCCCTATAGGGAATACTGCCACATGCACCAACAACTCCTCTTATGTTGTCATGGGAGTTGGTAAGATCATTTTGACTATTGTTGATGGTAGTTTGTTTACATTGTCAGATGCTTTATTTGTGTCAGGGATCAAGAAGAATGTATTATTAGTTTCAACTTTAGCTAAGATTGGCTTGATTGTGAAATTTGTTGATGACAGATGTACAGTTCATGGTCTATCATGATTCCCTATCAAATCGTGATGTGATTATTGCTTCTAGCATTTTATGTCATGGGCTATATAAGCTTATAGACTATGGAAAATCAGTGAATGATTTGGCATGTGCAGTACATGATTCTCAGGCTATGTTAGGTGCAAAGCTTTGGCATGCATGCTTTGGTCATTTGAATTTTGCTAGTTTGCTATGCTTGAAAAAATTTGAAATGGTTTCCTCTCAACCCAAACTTGAGGCACCTAGTAAACATGTATGTGAAAGATGTATTTTTGGCAAAATGTAGTGTTCCTCATTCCCAAAAGATGGTTTAGTTTGAGCTACTCAGAAATTGTAGCTTATTCACAGTGATGTCTATGGTCCTATGAAGACACCCTCTTTTGGGAAATATCTTTAATTCATGACTTTCAAAAATGATTTTTCCAGGCATGCATGGGTATATCCATTGAAAGCAAAGTCCAAAGTGTTTATGTGCTTCAAACAGTTTCTGGTTTTGGCTGAAAATTTGTTAGCACATAAAATGGGCACCCTCCATTCTAATCGAGGGGGGAAATATATGTCTTCTAACTTTGATGTATGTTTGGTTGAACACAGGATAAAACATCAGTGTACAGTGCTGTATATACCTCAACAGAATGGAGTTGCTGAACTAAAGAACATCTCACTCATGGAGATGGCAAGGTGTATCGTCGAGAGTTAGGCTCTACCACATAGTTTCTGGCTTGAGATTGTTATGTGTGCAACATATGTACTTAATAGGTGTCCCACTAAAGCATTGCAGTCTGTCACTCCATATGAGGTTTGGCATGGTCGCAAGACATCTGTTGCTCACCTGTGTGTTTTTGGTTGTTTGGCATATGCATTAGTACCTGAACAACAACACAAGAAATTGGATGATAAAGCAGTGAAATGTATTTTTGTTGGGTAAAGTTTTGAAAGCAAAGGCTATCGTCTATATCATCCACAAATTAAGCACGTTTTGGTTAGCCGTGATGTCGTTTTTGTGGAAGATGCTATTCAACCATTACTTTCATGTACTAAGGAGATATCAATTAGCTCCAAAGACATGTATGACACTTTGCTACCTCTTTTTATAGGTGGTTATAATGTTGGTACTAATGATGCTTTTCAACCTTTACCAGTTTCATGTGATGATGTAGATCATTCGATTTCTGATGTAGATCTACATGATGAGAGAGTTGATATTGAGGAGGCAAAAACCATACCAAAATGGCTAGTGTAGACTTTGTGTGACAGCAAATTAAATGCAGCTTTGTCATATCATACTCGTCCAGGCTCTCATAGTGCCTCTTTTGCCTCAGAATACTACGCTATGGTTGTCTCTAGTCTGTGTGATGAGAATGAGCCTATTTCATTTGATGAAGCACAAAATTCAAAAAATTGGATGGCTGCTATGCAATCTGAATATGATGCTATAATGAAGAATGGTACCTGGTCTTTTGTGAAGAGATGGATAGGTATGTGCTTGAAGATGAAGAGGTGTTGCAAAATCCTTGATCTACACCAGCCAAATGAACTTCAGGAGTATATGGCGGGCCCTTTTAGCTTGCCAATGGATGTATTAGACACCCTATGTACCTTGGAAGATCACTCTCAAAAAGATAGATCAAAACAGATAAGTTGGAGTTAGCTCAAAGGTGAAGAACTTGCTATTTTGGTTCATACACATGTCCAGTGTTTTGCATAATTCTCTGAGCACAGCAGCAATTAACTTAATTCCTCTTGGGGAAGTCTAGTTAACTTAAAGAGCTAACTTTCAAGAGTAGTCTCATAAAAAATAATGAACCACACACTGAGAATGATGTTTAACAAGTGATGACATCATCCCGATTTTCATGGGCTGCTATAGTAATGAGACAGTGAGCAAAAATATGAACATAACTCAAGATTTAGGAATCCAATGATTATGAAAATTTGTATACTTATACTAGACAGTATGCGGAATCCAAAAAACTTTAAATCATTGAATTTGGGTAAGTAAACACTAAGAAACATCTTTGACAAGATGAGTAAAAAAGTCGGGTACCTGACAGAGAACTGAAAATGAATAGACAGTGTTGACTTCAACTGAACATAACTGAAGACTTGAAACACCCAAATGAAATGAAAATTGGTGAGCATATAGTAGACTTATAGAGCTAACTTTACCAAGTTAAATCACTAAAAATGATGCACCAAGCTCAGAGAAATCATCTCTGCAATCTGACTGAGAAAACTGAGAGATATGGCAGTGAGCAGTACACTTCACAAGAACATGGAAATATGAACTCAAATGATTATGAAAATGAAAGTATATTGCTTGTACAATACAATGGACTTACTGCTACATATGTGTGCCTTGGAATCACACCTTGATATGGCATAAAGCTCAGCTCTTGGAGGTCTTCACATAAGTCTCTCTAAACACGACTAAAGCTGTCATCTATTTATAGTTGAGTTTGGGAGGCTAACTTCTCTCAATCACTCTCCAATCAATTAGTGATTGATTTGATTCTCTATCTACCACAAATCACAAATTTCGTGGCTCCTCTTTCCCTTTTTGATCAAGTGGACTCAACCACTTAAGATTCTTTCACTTTTACATTAAGTAAAGTCTTCAAAAGTTACAAGAGGTAGTTCACAAGTGAACTTTACATTTTCTTCATTGTAAGGCTTCTTCTATAACTTTGTGGGACTCAAGCCAATACTTAGGCTTGTCATAGACTTGCTCCAACATCTTTGTGTGACTTGCCTCCTGGCAAGAAGGTCATTGGCACTAAGTGGGTATACAAGATGAAGCATAAGCCTGATGGAATAGTTGACAGGTATAAGGCTAGGCTTGTTGCAAAGGATTATGCTCAGGAAAGAGAAATTGATTTTGAAGAGACATTTGCTCCTACTTGCCGAAAGACTACTATTCGTAGCATCTATGCACTTGCAGCTCATCACGATTGGAATGTACATCAGTTGAACATTAAAACTGCATTTGTAAATGGTGATTTGCATGAAGAAGTGTATGTTTTTTAGCCCCCTAGCTTTGTGCAAAAAGGGCATGAAAATGAGGTTTGTAGGTTAAATATGGCACTATATGGTTTAAAGCAAGCACCACGTGCTTGGTAAGAAAAGACACATGCCTATCTGATTCCACATGGTTTTAAGAACAGTCCATCTGAAAGCACCTTATATGTTGTAGCTCAGTGATGAGTAGCACCTCCTTTAATGTCAATCCGGGAAGACATGAGGATGGTATGATGACCTCGAGCAAGTGAAGGCACAAGTGCGTGAGTGAGAAGCACACAAACATGCACACACATACACACACGCGCACACAAGGTAAGACAAAGAGAGAGAAGCAATGGAGTTCTTTAAATTACTTTCAACAAGCTCATACAAGTTCAAATCAATTACAAGCTAACCTCAAAAATGAGCTTTCTAGCTCTATTTATAGTTTTTGACTAGGTTTTGGCCTTGTCCAGACCTAGTGTCCGGCCTAGTTAAAAATTAGGTTCTCTGCCTTATTTGGAGGTTCAAACGGAGTCTAAAAAATGTGAAAACTGATAGGTAGGTACTTCTAAAGCTCCTCAAGCTCAAGGACTCCTTGGCTTGCACAAAATGGAGCTACAAAAATATGAAATGGTATTTACAATGGTTTTTAGTGATGAAAATCACTATTTTTGTAGGGATTTCTTCTAACATTTTGACATACATTTCCTAGAGCTCCCTACTTGCTCCTTCTTCTTGTGTGCCCAACTCTTTGATGCCTAAAAAATTTAAATGGCCTACTACTTGCCAGATCTTCTTTGACTACTTGCCAGATCTTCTTTGACTACTGTGTCTGCTTGTGCTTTCTCTTTGCTCCGACTCCCTTCGTAGGCTTCTTTGTCTTGTGAATCCTTCAGTTCCTTGACTACTGCCAACACCCCCCCTCTCTCGCGTCTGTCGTCTCTGACAGACCCTTGTCTAGTTGTGCGTTGAACATAATATTGAACCACATCTGAAGCAAGGTGGTGTTCTTCTAGTCGCAGCCCCCGTGCTAGGTCTGTTAGCAATGCATCCCAATTCACTGGTCCTGGGACGTCTGGATGTGGCACCCGCAATTGTTCTGAATGGATGATTCTTTCCACAGCGAATAAGTGGAGGAGATGTGAGGGCCTAGGTACAAATATTTCTGAGTGATATTCGCAGAATCCTGTTACGAACATCTCCTCGAATGTCTGTTTAAAGCAAGCTGGGAGGTACTTGATTCTGGCGTGCCAAGCATATATTACCTCTATTGATGGGGTGGTGCTCATGTCGTATACCAGATCTTGGTTGCCTGTAAGGAAGCCAACTCTTGAGAAGTGGGGGTCTTTAATGTTCTTGAATGTCCTGAATGTGATCAGCATTAATTCAAAGATTTTCATGCACATTTGGGCCATCACATCGGGGGTATTCCGTAGTCAAATGCTCCAGTGACGGATGGTAGAATCATATAATTCACAGTGGGAGGTCCTCGTGGAGGTGCTAGATAAACATAATTTAACCACTTTGCACAGCCTTTGATGTTCTTGACAGCAATGGTAAACTCGGGCCAGGTGCGTCTGCGGAAGACTAGAACATAACAAGGATTGTATTTAATAAAGAGTGGCATGTTAGTCCAAGTACGAACCATCTCGGGATACGTCTCAAGAAGACGTATCCTCTAGGTGGGTTGATGAATGGATCCTTTTTTAGCACTCTCCGGAATATCATCAGGCCCAAATTGTGTGGCGAAAGTTGGAGCCTTGCCACATCATCATTGGATCTCTGCGTTGTAATCTGCCAAGAGTACACAGTATGGCACATACTGATTGTCGTTGGTGCCGATCCATCTATGATGAGACATATTGCGGAAATACTCTGACTTTATGATGGTGTCTTCTAATTTGGCCATTGATTGGATTTGGATTGCCACTCGATCTTCATGGGTTGTCGCTGTTTTTTCTAGTGTCTGGAGCCATTCGGGTACTTCGACTTCCAAGGTGTCCATTCCTTTTGAGGTTTGTTGACCACCTGGCATCGGCATAGGAACATATGATTCCTCATACGTTTCGTCCACCTCAATGGGTACCAATTCATCTGGCTTTGGTTCTACAACTGCAGAGGGTTGTCTTTCATATTCCAGTAACTTCTTTTGCAGTTCCGCCACCTGCTCTGTTAATGCCTTTACTTCCGCTGAAGTCGAGGTTGTTTATATGACTTTGGGTTGTGCCTCCTGTTCCCTGAGCTGGTGACGTAGCTCATCCCGTTCCTTTTCCAAATCGTCATGTGCTTCTAATAGATCGGCATAGCTTTCCAAGATTGTTTTCATTGTTTCTGAGGGAACTGCTTTGAATTGTTCTGGGTCGATTTCATGGGGAGAGCCTTCCATGGCAGCTTCCAGGTTTTCTTCATTTTGCTTCTGCAGATGCTTGTTTTCTTCAAGGGCTGTAGCCATGTGTTTTCTGAGTAGAGTCAAATTTCGCCGGACTCTCAGATTATCTATTTGGTAGACTTCCAGTAAGGCTTCGAGTTGTTTGACACCTGGCGCTTGTGATGGTTGGGGTGTCTCCAGGAGGGTTTGATGAGCTTGCTCGAGTGTGGTGTAACGTTGATTGAGGTTTGCATTTTCTTCTTCTATAATTGTAAGCCGTCTCTGTAGTTGTTGATGATTCGTAGTCAGTTAATGATGACGGTCTTCGAGAGCCTGATACTCACTCTGAAGTTGATACACGCATTGATGTAATGCCATGAATATACTATTTACATTAAACGATGCAGGGAAAGATGAAGATGCAGGGGGAATGGGGAAGGGAAAGGGAGTTGTGAATGTTGTGGAGTCAAGTGGTGAGGTAGGTGGAGGGGGTATGGGAGATTGAGGCTGCGTGGGGGGAGGGAGTGGTGCTGTGACTTGTGATGTTTCCATTGTGTCGAACGTGTGTGTGACTGTGTAGATGGGAACAGTGGGTGGGTTGGATGTGATATTTGTGAAGAGTGTTGTGAAAGTGGGCATGGTAACTCCTCCGAATTGGATGCCGGGAGAGAGAGGAATTCCCATGACCACTGTGGTAATGGCAGAAATAGGCGTGGTAGTGCCAGGTGGTGAGGTGACTTGTGTAGTGAGAGGTGAGGTGGGGGGTGAGAGTGGTTCCGCCTGATGTGCTTCTGTTTGTGTGTTACCTCCTAATTCTGATACATTGATGTGGATTTGTTTGCCGGATCGCACGGGGCGAGTAGGCACTCGTTTCTCAAATCGATGAATATAAGTCATGGCTGCATGAACAGCCTCATCTAAGCCTATTGCATCTGCGTGCAGGTTCATCGATTCAATAAACATGTCATCCACACCTTCCTCAGCTAACATTTGGCTCATGATCATCTTTCCTGTCTCGAGCGACAGTTTGTGTTGTTCTTGGACTTGCTTCATAGTTTCATATAATCTTTTTATTTGGGCCGAGTATGCCGAGGCACTTGCTAGTTCTGAAAGTTCATCATATTCCTGATCATACTCCTCGTTTGCCTCTTCTTCTTCTGTCTCTTCTTCATCCTCTTCTACTTCTACTACTCCTGGTTGGGTCGGGGTTGAAGTTGTAGTAGTGGGTTGTTGTCCTTGGGTCTGCTCTTGGGAACTCCAAGTCCGATGGAATCGGAGGGAACACCAAATTGGGTCCTTCGGTGCTTGGTCTGGGTAGGGGAATGGTAAATGGTCGGACACGCCTCGTTTGTGGAGGGGTAACTTCTGGGGTGGTGGTGGCTCCCCTGGCTTGAGCACATGGTAATTGAACTCCCCCTCTCATTTTCTTCAATGGAGAACCCACCGTTGATAGCCGTCTTTGGAACTCTTGGGGCCTGGACCATACTAGTGCTCTTTGAATGGGCACGTCGTATGCTAAGCACCTATAAATTATTCTTGTGAGAGCACAGCATCCATGAAGTACATTTTTCAGTTTCTTATTCCACCATTGATGGGCTAGGTGTATTTGATCGATGATCCAGTGTGGTATATTGATGGTGAGATTCTCTGTCTCCGCCAAGTACAAGCTGAACCATATCTTTTTTGGTGGCATAGTGAAGCGTTCTTGGGTGGGAAAAGCAAAATGCTACATGATCGTTCGTAGGTGGAGAGCAATGGTAGGTGTCATTGCTACCATGTCCTTCAATTTGTTGAGATCCTTATGCTTCATCCTGCCTGGAACCATTGTTTCTTTCTCAGTGGGAATATGCATGCCTTGCATATTCAATGCTTCCCGTACCAAATGGAGGGTCATGTTGAATCTCTTGAGTTCGTGACCTGGCAACAGTGAGGGTAGCACAAAAGTGCTATCGCCTCCCTTGGCCCTGCTAGGAGTGATGGTACTGATCAAATAGGAGCAGCGTAGGAAATCTGGCTTAGGCAAATGTGCCCTGAAATAGCTATCCAAACCCGCTTTGGTCCATACCGATCGCATTACTTCTGCATTTCGATAGTTCTCAAATTCACGAGTGAAGAAATGGTAGCATCCCCATTTGCCATTTAACTCCAATGGCCCTGCGACATCACTAAACCAATGAGCATGTTTCCCCACTTGAGAAGTGTGTCCCTGAGGAGGGTCTTGAATGGGGAGCACATGCACCGCTTGAAGTTCTTGAGGCCTCTCAGTGAGTTGGGGTTCAAGGAGGAGGGTTTCAATGTCCACGATTTGTGCGCTAGACCCTGCTTGGGGACTGGTGCCTCTTGCTTCTGCCATTGTTATTGCTTGCTTGCTGGCTCTGTGAGAATATAGAATCATGCGTTAATATTGTAATGGACAAGATAGAACATTTTTTGTCCCCGTTACAACATTATCATGAGGTGAGTAATGGGTTAGTGGGTCAATGAGTGCTCGATGATTGTGTGTGTAGTTAATGAATGGATAGTCCTACGAGCTAGATGGAAATATGCAGTGTATGAGTGATGTAGTTAGCAAGTGAGGATGAATTTACACATGGGGTTCGGGGGTTTTATTACAAGTTTTAGGCTGCCAAACACAATGGATGGCTTTCGGTTTTGGTTTAGTGGAGACTTTGGAGGGCTTTATGAGTATGTCTGCTTGGAAATGAGGCTTTTTAGGGACCCATTTACAAGTGAGTCTGTTTGTGCTCCTGGGCGAATATGTGTTCGTGTGTGTTAAACAGGAGTGGGTAACGGCTCTTTGAGTGAGTGAACCCGGTCATGTATGATGTAATTCGTGCATGACTAGTTGAGCCTGCAAGCAAGCCTTAGGCACCCAAATTTGTCTTGATTGTGGGCCAGCCTTCATCGACTTCTTGGGTACCCAGATAATTTTCACTTTCTCAAAAGAAGTTTTGGAAGTCTTCTTATTAGTATCATGTCGTTGATTACTAATAGGAAGTTGAGATAGTTGTTGTGACTTCATTGCAATAGGCCGCTCGCCTTTCCGCACCCATAATTGTTTCAATGGCTGAGTCATTCTGCTTCGCACGTTCTTTTGGCCTCCAGCATAGGTAGTCTTCAGTAATTGATCTGTCTTTGGTTGCTGCCTCCCTCTGGCCTTTGGAAAAGAAGGAAGTTCCGTTGAGTCCTTGACTTCTTTATTGAGATCACCATTCCTCTGCATCACATAGCTTTGGATAAGAACAGCATGGTCAACTTCATGTGTACCCCTGGAAGGACCAGGAGTCTGTGCCTTTCCTAGTTCCTTGAGTGTTCCATTATCTAACTCAATTGTAATTCGACTCTGATTTACCCATACCTGAAGCAGTCCACTTCTTAGGTTTAAGTTGACTGCATGGTCATAGATCCAGTCTTGACCCAAGACCAGAGGCTCCGTGAGATCCTCATCTTGACACACTAGTACTTTAATTGTCATTAGAACATCTTGAATGGAGAGGGGAAGTTCCACCTCGCCCATGCAAGGGGTTTCCACACCTCCCAATCCTATGAGATATGCCTCTATAGGATTGACTTTTAACTTCAATTCTTGACAGTAAGAGAGTTTAACGGCACTAGTGGCTGCACCTGAGTCAATCAAGGCCCATGCAGTCTTTGCACCCTTTCCTTGTCCTATCTCCAAGGTTACAAAAGGACGTCGGTCAACTATTCTATGGGGGCTTACACTTGAGACTTCACACATAGCCATATGATATCCTAGGTTCGCATATTCATCTGTCCTTGGATGATCTCGTCCTTGTCTTCTCATCTTCATTTTTCGGATGCGTTCCAAGGCTTCTGCCTGTGCTTCTTCTCGAACTCGTTTTTCCTCTTCTTTACGTTTCTTGGCAGTGTTGAGTCGATTGAGCATTTCCTTAGTGAGAGGTTCTTGATATAACTTGACTCTGCATCCACTTATGTAGCTAGGGAGAAAAATGTCACCTTCGAGTGTGGCTAATTGGACTGCTCCACTAGTCGAGATCCTATTTATGATCATAGGTCCATAGCCACGTTTCTCTAATTTTCTTGCATGTTGCTTCAAAGTGTAGACTAAAACTAGGTCCCCTGCTTTCAATCCTTTATCCTTCACATGGGCATCAAAATACGCCTTCTATCTTTTCTTAGTGGCATATATACCTGTTGCAGCTCTTAGTCTTGTCTCGCCTAGTCATTCCAAATCAAAAATCCTCGAAGAGAGTTCATGACCCGTCCACTCATGCTCCTGTGCTACCTTTAGTGTAGGTATCAAGAAGTCCAATGGTAGCACTAGATTTTGGCCAAATACCATCTGAAAGGGTGTGGCTTGGAGTACCGTTTTATAGGCAACTCGGTATGCCCAAACAGCATGGTGTAGCTATTTGTCCCAATCAGAGCGTTTATTATTCACTAATTTGGTCAATACATTGCACAGAATCTTATTTGTGCTTTCGGCTTGCCCATTAGCCTGTGGGTGATAGGGGGCAGACTTCTTGTGTACAACCAAGAACTCTTGGAGCAGATTTTCAATAACTTCATTCAAGAAGTGAGTGCCTCTATCACTTACCAGCTCTATAGGTAGCCCGTATCTTGTGAACACATTCTCAAATAGGAACTTAGCAGTTGTCTGAGCATCATTCTTTGTCGTAGCTTTTACCTCTACCCACTTTGTTAGATAGTCGGTGGCAACAATGATGTATTCAGCATGTGAACCCTTAGCCCGGGGATTAATAGGGCCTATGAAGTCTATTCCCCACTTAGAGAATGCACGTCCACCCATCATGGGTTTCAGTGGCATCTCATCCTTGCGTATAGGGTACTGAGTTCTCTGACAGACATCACACCGTTTCACATAGGTATGTGCATCCATGTGAAGGGTCGGCCACCAGAAGCCCGCAAATAGTATTGCCTTGATCACCCGATCTGGTCCAAAATGTCCTCCTGCTACACCTTGGTGAGCTGCTTCCAAGATCTTGAGATATTCGCTCTCATGGACACATAGTCTCAGGTAACCATCTTTACCACGCTTGTATAGACTATCACCAATGAGTGAGTAGTCTAGGGCTTCTTGTTCTAAACTTCTTTGTCTGGTTATTGTCATATCTTGAGGGAATGTTTTCGTCTTCAGGAAGGCTACTAGTGGTTCACTCCAATCTGGCACTATGGACACTCGATAGAGAGTGGCATGTTCCACAGGTGGTTTAGTGCAGCAAATAGGGCATTCCTTGCACAACTTATGGACATCAGCCTCCATAGTCGGCCAATGCACTCCTAGTCTCCTTAGAGTCTGTAAGGTTCGTTGCCTTGAGTAGTGTTGCTCTAATGCACCTACATGTGCTAATTGCAACCATTTTGCGTACTCATCCTCTTCCACACAACAGGCTAATATACCTTGATCTGTCTGTTTGTACATACCTCCTGCCATGATGTGGTACTTTTGGGCCTTTACTACCTCTCTATCTTTAGTGTTTATGACTGGGTGATTAGGCCCGTATGTCAATACTGGCACTAATGGCTTAGCCCACTGAGGCACAACTTCTAAGTTAAACAAGTAAGCGTCAGGGAGGTCATCTGATACTCCCTGTGGGGCTTCTCCAGATGTGAGCCTAGAGAGGTGGTCTGCTCTCAAGTGAGTCTTGCCTTTCCTCACCACAACCTCAAAGTCATATTCCATTAGTAAGAGGAACCATCTTACCAATCTACCTGTATTGCATGGCTTGTTCACGAGATATAACAATGCTTGATGGTCAGTAAAAAATTTAAACTTATTTGCAAGCAAATAGTGTCTAAACTTCTTAACCACATACACCATGCCTAAGCCTTCTCTCTCAGTAGTGGTATAATTCCGTTCAGCAGCATTTAGTTGTCTACTAGCATAGGCAATGGGAAGATCCATATTACCTTCACCAGTAGGTTGTGCGAGTACACATCCAATAGCATAATTGGATGCATCCACGTGAGCATGAAAGGGCTTATTCCAATCTGGTGTGGTCAAGATTGGTGCTGAACACAATCTCCTTTTGAGTTCGTTGAAAGAGTTTTCACATTCATCGGTCCACTCAAAGTTAGTCAAAAGTCCATATAGAGGCTTTGCTATGATGGCATACATGTGTATAAACCGTCGGTAATAACCACAATGCCCCATGAAAGCTTGTACTTCCTTGACCTTCTTTGGCCTAGGTAACTCTGTGATGGCTCTTACCTTCTCTTCATCAGTGGATATGCCGTTCTTTGACACTATGTGTCCTAGAATCTTGCCTTACCTGACCATGAAAACACACTTTTCTGGGTTCAAGCAAACTTGATATTCTCTGCATTTGTCAAAGATTTGCCTGAGTTCTGGTATATGTGTATGTCTAATGTTGGAATGAGCACAGAGGTCATCAACATAGACTTCCAAATTCTTCCTCAAGGACTCTTTAAATACATGACCCATTAGCCTCTGGAAGGTTGCAGGAGCATTGGTAAGCCCAAATGGCATTACTCCAAAGGCAAATATGCCCCACTCTGTGGCAAAAGCTATTTTATGTTGATCTTTTGGAGCTATGGCTACTTCATTGTAGCCCGAAAATCCATCAAGGAAGCTGTATACTTCCTTGCTTGCTACCCTTTCTAATAGATGCTCGGTAATTGGAAGTGGATAGTTATCTCGAATTGTGGCTGCATTAACCTTCTTCAAGTTAATGCATACACGTAGCTTTCCATTCTTCTTGGGCACCACTGCAATGGGGGATACCCACTCAGTGTGCTCAATTTCATAGATAAATCCAGCTTCTACCAGACAATCTATCTCTTCTTTGATCTTGGCCGCATAATTATCATTGTATGTGTATGGCTTTTGCTTAGAGGGTTTGGCATCTGAGGTCATGGGGATCGTGTGTGAGCATATGTCCGGGTCTACACCTTTCAAATCCTTGTAGCTCCAAGCGAATACATCTCTGTATTCTCTTAGCAAGGTTATCAATTCGCACTCTTCTTCTTCCGTCAGGTCATGTCCTATGTAAGTGCACCTTTCCTCTCCTTCTTCTAGGGCTACCACTATTTTCTTGGTGGTTTCTTTGTTATCATAGGCCTCTCCTGATTGTGCCTCTCGTTTAGGCATCCTTATCATGACTCTTCTGTCGTCTATCTCATAATTTTTAAAGTTTTCAGGGACCTCAAACAGAGATTCTTCCTCTTCTGGTGTGACTTCTCTCTTCTTTCTTTTCTTTCCTTCATCCTTAGGGGTCACATGTGTGGCTAACCTTACATCATTTGTTATCTCTCCGTGTCTCTGGGGTTGAAATGATGCAAAGAGTGGGTCTAGAATGATTGACTCTAGATCGGAGTCACTCGCATCCTCAAATGCATCAAGACTAGGTTCGCATTCTTCTAAAACCGCGTCTCCCATGATTGGCTCTATGGAGAAAACTGAAATGTCATAGCCATCCTCATCACAGTGGGGTGTCCATTGTTCTTCATTGATGGCTACATCCATGGTTGCTAAAATTTCTGCCCAACCATGAGGCTCAAATTCTTCATCAGGAAATACTACACGTGCATAGGCTGGGTCTTGAATGGATCTATGGGTTTCTTTTGCACCTACCTCTCTGGCTTTCTCTCTCTTCTCTTCTTCTACTGCTACCTTACACATCCATAAGTGAGTGTCTTCACGCATCCATGAGGATCCGGATCCTATGGAATGCACGGACTCAGTCTCATCTTTGACTCTATGGATGGGATTCCATTGAATAGGCGGTACGTCTCTATGAGAGTAATCCTTGAGATTGACTTTGGTTGTAACACCTAGATGTTGCAAATACAAGGAATTGGTTCCCCAATCCTGGACCACTTGCAACTGGCACATAAATGGTCTATCCAAAATCATCTCATAGGCCTGGTTCTTGCTGAAATCACATATGGCGAAAGTATGCTCAAACTCCACACCGCATGTAGTGAGAGTTATTCCTTCCAACAAGCCTAAGGGTCTTTCTATGTGGCCATCAGCCATCTGCAATTTCATCCTCGTGGGCCTGAGTGCTGGCTTGCCCCAACGCTTCCATAGGGAAGTGGTAGCAATAGCAACTCCTGCACCTGAGTCTAGAATTGCCTTGGTTGTGTACCCCTGATGGGTAATGGGAAGATAGGTGTTTCCTTCTTCACCTTCACTCATATCTCCTATCTTGTCTAGAGGAATTTCTGGCACTGTTCTATGAGATCCTACCTAGGAACGGGGTTTCACTACTTCTGGCACTTGGTTAGCTACATGTTTCCATAATTCTGGCCTAACTTTGAGTAGCTCTTCTAAAGTGAGGTTGCACTGCACCTTAGTGTTTTTCACTACCTCCATATTCCTAGGTATGACTGAGTCTTCGTTTCTTACCATGACCGTGGGTGCTCTCATACAAGTAGACTTAGCTTCCCATGGGCCTGAATGGGGGTCTTACCTGCCTAGGTTGGGGTCTAGAGTTAGGGTTTGTGTACATTACATTTGTGTACTCTGGCTCCCAACTAGGTTCACTTGGTTCTTCACTGTAGTAGGACTCACCATGTTCAGGAGATTGCATGTAGTAAGCCTGGGGACTATCAATATGTGTAGAATCAAAGCTATGGTCACTAGGATCACTTTCTGAAAGCAATGGTGTTACTGGCACTATAGCTCTATTCAAATTTTCCTCAGCTGCTGCATACTTTACAGGAATCACATTAGCTGGGGTTGGAGGTTGTTGAGCTAACACAGGTTGAGGTCTCGGCTGGGCCTGATATTGTGGTGGGTAGGCTTGTTGAGGCCTAGCATACTGTTGTCCATGAGCTTGGGATGTTCCAGCTCCTGGGTGACCAAAGGACACATTCGATCTTGGTTGGGGGAAAATAAATTCACAGCTGGATGTTCTAGTCCAATGGATTGGTCAGGGTTTTTGATCTGGACCACAGATCTTCCTAGGCCGTCCTCATAGATGCTAGCACCTAATCGGTTGGTCCTAAGGTATTCTAGCTGCGTCTTGTAGGGGCCTTCCACCCTATGCAAATATGGCACTCCGGAGCTTCCTGTAGGTCTCTCCATACCGTGGGACATCTCAGACTCGCTAGTCTCAGAGCTAGGGTAATACGAATGATGGCTTAACTCCTGGGCCCAAGACCTAGCAGTATGATTGACACTAGCCTCTGAAGATCTAAGACTTTGTCTATCTCTCCCTAGGTGTCGTCCTGATCTAAGGTTCATAAGCCCAATCGAATAATCCCAAATTTTCCCAAGTACACTTTGCGTTGCTGAGTTCTTTTGTATTAGTCACTTGTTCTTTTTTAATTGCCCCTAGGGTGTCACTTCTTGTCCATTTAATCTTCGTTGCAAGGAACACTTAAATTTTATCATACTTTGAGTGTGGTCGCTCAATTTAAGTTCTTTTCCCTTAGGTTGTTTCACAATTGTAATCTCCTAACACTTTCACTTGAGTGATTAGAGTTCTTGGACTTGGTCATTCTTAACATGTCCTTAATTAATCAAGACCTCTATCCGTACTTAACCTATGCTAGGGATTGACAGAGGGTATTGAGAATTTCCAACCTTAAGTTTCTTCCCTTGGTTGCCCTTGTATGCCCAGGAAGTGTGTTCCCAAGCTCGCACTTACTCTTGCTTCAAGTACCCTGTGATGCTCTCAAAGAACGTGAAAAAGTCCACAATTAGCTCAAGAATTGAATTCAGTTGACAGACAGTTCACTTTCATGCATGTAATTGACAGACCCAATTGCCTTTTGCCTCTGTGGAAAACAATCCCAAGGGAAACTTAGTTTTCCTACCCCGGGATATGGTCAGTTCAAATTACCCTATCTAATAATCTTGACATTAATTTTACCGTAACCAGTCGAAGTTTTGGTTGTACTCCCCATGAGCTTTCCAACAAAACAAAAATCACTGCAATCGGATTTCGTATGAGGAAGTTATGTCCGTTCAGGGTTTTGGGGCTAAAACAGGATTTAAAACAGGTTAACCGGTAGACACGACTTCTCAAAATGCTCTGGGTATAGGCCTCACAATGCTCTACTAACCCTTAAAAGTTCCCCACAATTTGCCAAAAAATTAGACCACTATTTTTTGCCCTAAAAAATTGGCCAAATTTGCCCGTCAATCGCGTTCGCAAGCTCTGTCAATCGCGATTGATAGGTCAGTCACGATCGACGTGTCGGTCGTGATTGATAGGTCCGTCATGGCTGTCAGTTGTGATTGATGGGTCAATCACGATTGACACGTGGCTCAGATTTTCAGTCGATCGTGGTCAAAGGGTCGTTGACCCTGTCGGTCGCGATTGATGGGTCGATCGCCATTTATAGGTCCGTCGCGAAGGTCTGTCGATCATGGTCAAGCAATCGTTGACTGGGTCGGTCGCGATTGACAGGTCCGTCGGGGCTGTCAGTCGCGATTGACTGGTCGATCACGATTGATGGCTCAACCACGATTGACATGTGTCACGTGTAGGTTCTGTCAATCGTGGTCAGTCGGTCGTTGACTCTGTCGGTCGCGATTGACGTGTCGATCGCGATTGACAGGTCAGTCGGCAAGTGTCCGTCGTGGTTTGTCGATCGCGATTGACAGGTCGATCGCGATTGATAGAAAACTGAGGAATTTTAAAATTTCAAGCACACATTTAGGATGCCCTAGGCCTACACATCATGGTTATACACTTTGTTTTGCAAAATAGTCAACTTTTCTGTCGGTCGCAATTGACTGAGGTCAACGCCTCGGGACCTGCACAGTCAAATTTTTTACCTGCTGAAGCTGCTGCAGCTGCTGGGGATGTTGATTCCTGCAGAAAATCTCAAAAAACACAGAAACTCACAAGCACACAAACGCTCTCTCGCTCTCTCTCACAAGTGAAATGAGGGAAATGGTATGGGTGGCGTGATATGACCAAAAACTGAAATTTTTCACAATGATGGAGATGGATGTGGGAGATGGTGAGGATGATGATGGAGATGATAAAAACAAAAGAAAATAGATAAAAGTGAAGAAAATACCTATGACTCCAACGCCTCAACTCTACACCTTACCATCACACGCTCGTCCTCAAAGCTCGATCCCCGGCAACGGCGCCAAAATTTGGTGTAGCTCAGTGATGAGTAGCACCTCCTTTAATGTCAATCCGGGAATATGTGAGGATGGTATGATGACCTCGAGCAAGTGAAGGCACAAGTGCGTGAGTGAGAAGCACACAAACATGCACACACATACACACACACGCGCACACAAGGTAAGACAAAGAGAGAGAAGCAATGGAGTTCTTTAGATTACTATCAACAAGCTCATACAAGTTCAAATCAATTACAAGCTAACCTCAAAAATGAGCTCTCTAGCTCTATTTATAGTTTTTGACTAGGTTTTGGCCTTGTCCAGACCTAGTGTCCGACCTAGTTAAAAATTAGGTTCTCTGCCTATTTGGAGGTTCAAACGGAGTCTAAAAAATGTGAAAACTGATAGGTAGGTACTTCTAAACTCCTCAAGCTCAAGGACTCCTTGGCTTGCACAAAATGAAGCTACAAAAATATGAAATGGTATTTACAATGGTTTTTAGTGATGAAAATCACTATTTTTGTAGGGATTTCTTCTAACATTTTGACATACATTTCTTGGAGCTCCCTACTTGCTCCTTCTTCTTGTGTGCCCAACTCTTTGATGCGTGAAAAATTTAAATGGCCTACTTGCTAGATCTTCTTTGACTACTGTGTCTGCTTGTGCTTTCTCTTCGCGCCGACTCCCTTCGTAGGCTTCCTTGTCTTGTGAATCCTTCAGTTCCTTGACTACTGCCAACATATGTTAAGGATGCAAATGATGTGCTTCTTATCATCGTTGTATATGTTGATGACATGATGCTCACTGGTCCTCATGAGAAGCATATTGCTGATTTTAAGGATGATTTGCATGCCTCATTTAAGATGTCAGATTTGGGGAATTTGCATCATTATTTGGGCATTCAATTTATGCATGTTGATGGCGGAATAGCTTTGTGTCAAACAAAATATATTGACACGTTATTGCAGCATTTTGGCCTTGAAGATTGTAAACCTATTGCCATTCCTATGGAGACAGGTTTATGATTGAGTCTTCATGATGCCAGAGATGCATTTGATGTTGTTCTCTATCAGCAAGCAGTTGGATGGTTGATTTACTTATGCATAACTCAGCTAGATATTGAGTTTGCTCTCTCACATATGAGTAGGTTTATGCATTGCCCATGTGTCAAGCATTGGTAGGCAGTTAAGCACATCTTTCGCTACTTGAGTGGTACCTGGCTACTTGGATTGTTTTATACCAAGGGGGGATCACTACCGCCAGATTTACATGCTTTTTTTGACTCTGATAGGACTAGTTGCTATGACACTCATGTGTCCACCAGTGGTTTTTGCTTCATGCTTGGTAGCTCATGCATATCTTGGTTGAGCAAGAAGTAGTCTACTGTGGCCACTTCCAGTTGTGAGGCTGAGTATAGGGAAGCTCTAATAGCAACTATTGACTGTGTGTGGCTCAGAAGCCTTATGGTTGATTTGGGTGTTGGTCAGTCTTCTGCCACCACCATCTTCATTGATGGTCAGAGTGCATTGGCAATTGCAAAAAACCCTGTGTTCCATGCTTGCACTAAGCACATTGAGTTGCATTATCATTATGTCAGGGAGGGGTTCTCTGCTAGAGAGATCAGCTTGGCATATGTGCCCATGCAGGAGAAAATTGTAGACCTTTTCACAAAGGCTCTACTTAGGGAGAAGTTTGAAGCTTTCCACAAAGCTTTGGGCTTACTTCCTTTTATGGATTGATTCCACATAGCTTCACACTTCCTTGTACATGAGTGCCAACTCCTTGTTCAACGTATCACTCCCAGGGGTGATTTGTTGATATATTTAGGTAGTGATGTGTGTGAACACACTAGGACCATTGGGGCACTTTTTTCCCTCTTTAGGAGGTTTTTTTCCCCAACTTGTATATACGCCTATTGCCCTAATTGTTTACTTATCTTTGTATATTCTAGCGGTAATACATTCAGTATTGTGTGTTGTGCTCCAAGCTTCTTCTTCTTCCTTGTGATGTTTGTGTGATTCTGTAGACCTCGAACTCCACATACACACACACACACACACACACACACACATATATATATATATATATATATATATATATATATATATATATATATATATATATATATATATATATATACATACATACATGCATGCATGCATGCATGCATGCATACATACATACATACATATATATGCATAGGTGTATTCATGTGTATATGTATGCATGTGTTAGTATACACATGTGTGTGTTTCACGTGTATGTATGCATGTGCATTTGTGTGACATATGCAAGTGTGTTTACAATTGTGTATGCATGTATGTTGGTGCATGACAATCATCAATTGAAGAGTTATGAAGGAATGAAGTCAAGGAGTCAAGAAGAGAACAAATTCAGATGGTTGAAGGAAGGAGATATTCAGAAAATCCAAAGACATGTACACATATGTATATTAGCTGACTTATACCTTTGTCTAGTCATACACTTGTATATATTCATCTATAAATATGTTGAAAAATGTCGGGCAAATAGAGCAGAAGAAGATTTGAGAATAGGGAGAGAGAAGTTAGTGTCATTAGACACATGAAGAGTGAGTGAATTGTTCATCCTCACTTAGATGTAAGTTTTCTGAGAAATAGAAAAATTTTGCGCCCGATATTTTGCTGTCTGCTCCTTCTGTGCTTAATCTTTTGAAGAATCCTTTTGCACGTATCTAAGTCCATAGCTAATCTATCTATGGCTAGAATTTGAGAGATTAATTTCAATCAGGCTGAGAGAATTTTGATTAGGAACATTCATATGTAAGAATGTTCTAAGAGTCGTAAAATCTGGCGCACATTTCATCTTCAATGAAATGATCATTGCTCAGTCCACAGTGTAAAGTTTTACACAAATGAGGGCTTAAAATTTAAGTTGGAAGGTAAGCCATCTATGGCTAGAAGATCTTAATCAAACGGGTTCAGAGTTGGGAGAACCAGTGCTAAGAAGTTGCAGGTGTCAAAGTCGCCATTGCAGAGAAGTACTTTCAGACATAGGTAAAGTGTTTCACACATTTCTCAGTGTATACTTAATCTTTTTGAGAGATTTAACTTGGCAAAGTTGCGCAACCTTAAGGCGAAGTGTTGTGCAAAGTTTTATCAAAAACTTTACAGGATTGATTAGTCAATGAGTGACTAATCTGCAGCAGACTTTTCTGAAGAGACTGAATTTTTCAGGAAAATCAATTTTCTGATAATTTGGTGAAGATTCTCTAAATTAGGTGGAGTCTAAAGTTGATCTTGATATAGAGGTGATCTAAATTCAAGGTTAACTTGTTCTTTTGGAGATTAACACTCTCCATCACATATGTCTGTGCATACCCTTTTGACACAACCTGCTCTGATACCACTGATGGAGAGTGTTAATCTCCAAAAGAACAAGTTAACCTTGAATTTAGATCACCTCTATATCAAGATCAACTTTAGACTCCACCTAATTTAGAGAATCTTCACCAAATTATCAGAAAATTGATTTTCCTGAAAAATTCAGTCTCTTCAGAAAAGTCTGCTGCAGATTAGTCACTCATTGACTAATCAATCCTGTAAAGTTTTTGATAAAACTTTGCACAACACTTTGCCTTAAGGTTGCGCAACTTTGCCAAGTTAAATCTCTCAAAAAGATTAAGTATACACTGAGAAATGTGTGAAACACTTTACCTATGTCTGAAAGTACTTCTCTGCAATGGCGACTTTGACACCTGCAACTTCTTAGCACTGGTTCTCCCAACTCTGAACCCGTTTGATTAAGATCTTCTAGCCATAGATGGCTTACCTTCCAACTTAAATTTTAAGCCCTCATTTGTGTAAAACTTTACACTGTGGACTGAGCAATGATCATTTCATTGAAGATGAAATGTGCGCCAGATTTTACGACTCTTAGAACATTCTTACATATGAATGTTCCTAATCAAAATTCTCTCAGCCTGATTGAAATTAATCTCTCAAATTCTAGCCATAGATAGATTAGCTATGGACTTAGATATGTGCAAAAGGATTCTTCAAAAGATTAAGCACAGAAGGAGCAGACAGCAAAATATCGGGCGCAAAATTTTTCTATTTCTCAGAAAACTTACATCTAAGTGAGGATGAACAATTCACTCACTCTTCATGTGTCTAATGACACTAACTTCTCTCTCCCTATTCTCAAATCTTCTTCTGCTCTATTTGCCCGACATTTTTCAACATATTTATAGATGAATATATACAAGTGTATGACTAGACAAAGGTATAAGTCAGCTAATATACATATGTGTACATGTCTTTGGATTTTCTGAATATCTCCTTCCTTCAACCATCTGAATTTGTTCTCTTCTTGACTCCTTGACTTCATTCCTTCATAACTCTTCAATTGATGATTGTCATGCACCAACAATATGGAGTGGACTATGATGAGACTTATAGTCCTGTGGCAAAGATGACAACCATCAGGACACTTATTGCAATTGCTGCTTGTAAAGGTTGGAAGTTATCTCAATTAGATGTTAAAAATGCTTTCTTGAATGGTTACATTTCAGATGAAGTCTACATGGAGCAACCAGATGGGTTCAAAGATCAAGTGAGTCCAAATTATGTGTGTAAGCTCAAGAGAGCTTTATATGGGTTGAAGCAAGCCCCAAGGGCTTGGAATTATAGGCTTGTAAAATTCTTGAATGATCTTGGATTTCAAGCATCAAAGGCAGATAGTAGCTTGCTAGTCAAAGCAAGTGAAGATGGGTTCATTTATGTGTGTATTTATGTTGATGACATAATACTTACAGGAACAGATGATAAGGGGATACAAATGATCAAGAAACAGATGGAGAAAGAGTTCAAAATCAGTGATTTGGGGAACCTATCATTCTTCTTGGGAATGGAGATTTTTTATACTCAACATGGAGTATATGTGACCCAAGAAAGGTATCTTAAAAATTTGCTAACCAAATTTAAAATGGAAGATTGCAGGGTTGCACCTACACCTTTGGAAGTGAACCATAAATTGTCTAGGTTTGGAGGAGAAGAGTTCAGAGATATGAAACTCTATCAAAGTTTGGTTGGTAGCTTGATTTATGCTACATTGACAAGGCCTGACTTATCATATGCAGTTGGTGTGCTTTCACAATTCATGCATTGTCCTAGAAAGGAAGATTGGATTGCAGGACAAAGAGTACTTAGGTACATCAAGGGTACACTCAAAGAAGGGTTGTACTATGGGTTTACTTCAGATACAAGAATCAAGATATATAGTGATGCAGATTGGGCAGGTAATGTGGATGATAGAAGATCAACACATGGATACTTGTGCTATGTAGGAGACAAATTGATTTCATGGTGTTCCAAGAAGCAACATATAGTTGCTTTGTCATCCACAGAGGCAGAATATAAAGGTATGGTGGAAGCTGCAAAAGAGGTAATATGGCTAAAGACACTTTTGAAAGTTTTTGATGTGATTCAGAGTATTCCTATTATTTGTGGAGACAATATGAGTTCATTATACTTGGCAGCTAATCCTGTATTTCATGCTAGAACTAAGCATATTGAAATACAGTATCATTTCCTGAGAGAGAAGGTTATTGAGAAGGAGATTGAAGTCATACACACTCCCACAAAATATCAAGTTGCAGATATGATGACAAAAAGTCTAGATGGACCAAAGCTACAAAGATTCAAGGATATGGCAGGAATCAAGAAGATAGAGAAGAACCTCAATTAATGATTGAGGGGGAGCTGTTGGTGCATGACAATCATCAATTGAAGAGTTATGAAGGAATGAAGTCAAGGAGTCAAGAAGAGAACAAATTCAGATGGTTGAAGGAAGGAGATATTCAGAAAATCCAAAGACATGTACACATATGTATATTAGCTGACTTATACCTTTGTCTAGTCATACACTTGTATATATTCATCTATAAATATGTTGAAAAATGTCGGGCAAATAGAGCAGAAGAAGATTTGAGAATAGGGAGAGAGAAGTTAGTGTCATTAGACACATGAAGAGTGAGTGAATTGTTCATCCTCACTTAGATGTAAGTTTTCTGAGAAATAGAAAAATTTTGCGCCCGATATTTTGTTGTCTGCTCCTTCTGTGCTTAATCTTTTGAAGAATCCTTTTGCACGTATCTAAGTCCATAGCTAATCTATCTATGGCTAGAATTTGAGAGATTAATTTCAATCAGGCTGAGAGAATTTTGATTAGGAACATTCATATGTAAGAATGTTCTAAGAGTCGTAAAATCTGGCGCACATTTCATCTTCAATGAAATGATCATTGCTCAGTCCACAGTGTAAAGTTTTACACAAATGAGGGCTTAAAATTTAAGTTGGAAGGTAAGCCATCTATGGCTAGAAGATCTTAATCAAACGGGTTCAGAGTTGGGAGAACCAGTGCTAAGAAGTTGCAGGTGTCAAAGTCGCCATTGCAGAGAAGTACTTTCAGACATAGGTAAAGTGTTTCACACATTTCTCAGTGTATACTTAATCTTTTTGAGAGATTTAACTTGGCAAAGTTGCGCAACCTTAAGGCGAAGTGTTGTGCAAAGTTTTATCAAAAACTTTACAGGATTGATTAGTCAATGAGTGACTAATCTGCAGCAGACTTTTCTGAAGAGACTGAATTTTTCAGGAAAATCAATTTTCTGATAATTTGGTGAAGATTCTCTAAATTAGGTGGAGTCTAAAGTTGATCTTGATATAGAGGTGATCTAAATTCAAGGTTAACTTGTTCTTTTGGAGATTAACACTCTCCATCAATGTATATGTATATATGTGTGTATGTATGCATATATGGGTGATGTGTATGTATCTACATGTGTGTTTTATATATATGTATTTGTGTCTGCATGATGTGTATGTGTCTATATATGTATTATGGTCCTTATTGATCCGAATAGCTATATATAGAGAGGCATAAGGTTGGGAGCAAAGACATCCCTCTAGTAGGTGGTGGAATATTTTCTCATATAAATGCATAGTGAAATCTACATCAAAGCATACTACATTTGTATATGTGTATATTTGTATACACTCTTCTTGTATATTTGTATGTCTAGAATCCTATTATATTTGCTTTTATTTTCAATTTTATTATTATATGGTCCGCATTGATTCGAGTGGTCAATGATTTGTGTTCAATGTAGGTTATGCATTTGCACTTGAAGATGAGATCATTGAAATGAATGTATACAATGATACGAAGAGGACTAGACGCAATCTCTCTCTCTCTCTCTCTCTCTCTCTCTCTCTCTCTTTCTATATATATATATATATATATATATATATATATATATATATATATATATATATATATATATATATATATATATATTGATGGAGAGTGTTAATATCCGAAAGACAAGCTATCCGTGATGTTAGACCACCTCTATATCAAGAATAACTCTAAACTTCAACCAATTTTGGAAGACAAATGCCAAACTATCAAGACTTTAGCTAACTATGAAGAAACTCACTTCACAGAAAAGTCTGTTGCACATTACTCACTCATTGACTGATCAATTGTGTAAAGTTTCTAATGAAACTTTGTATAAGGTGTCATCTAAAGGTTGCACACCTCCTCCAAGTTAAAACATCTCAAAACATTTAGTAGATTATGAGAAATAATCCAAACAATCTACCTATGTATGAAACTGCCTTCTTGTAGAGTGGACTTTGACACCTGCAACTTCTAACACATAGTTCTCCCAAACTAGAACCCATTTAAGCAAATGCTTTTAGCCATAGATGGCTTACCTTCCAACTTAGATTTTTATTCCTCATTTGTGAAAAACTTTACACTGTGCACTGAGAAGTGATCAATTCTTTGACCATCGAGATTGCACCTGTTTCAGAAGACACTCAATACTTCTTCACATACAAATTTTCCTACACATAATTCTCTCAGCTTGTTTGCAATTAGGCTCTCAGATCTTAACCATAGATGCATTTACTACGGAATTAGATATCTGCAAAAGGATTTCTGATATAATCAAACACAAAAGGAGGAATGGAGAAAAGATCAATGTGCAATTCTCTAAAAAATCTTTCTATTCAACTCATCATACATCTGATGGATGAGACACACAATACTCATGATCTATTCCTCTCTATCTCATCTATTCTTCATCTCTCTCTTCTAATACAACCATATACACATATGTATATATATATATATATATATGAGTATTGATTCATCATTACTTCAAGTATTTTGAAGTATTTACAAAACTAATGTACATATGTATATATAACTTTTCTTCTTGAACCTTCACTTCACTTCATGAACTTAGACTTCAATCTTTCCTTCATGTCTTCATTTCTAAGCTTCATATAATCACCAATTGTTGATTGTCTTTCTCCAACAGCTCCCCCTCAATCATCAATTGTGATTACCTGCATCTTCTTTATTCCTGCCATATCTTTAAACCTCTGCAACTTTGGTCCATCCAAGCTCTTTGTCATCATATCTGCAAGTTGATCTTTTGTAGGAGTATGTATGACTTCTATTTCTTTATCAACAACCTTCTCTCTCAAAAAATGATATTGAATCTCAATATGTTTAGTTCTAGCATGAAACACAGGATTACCTGCCAAATATAAAGAACTCATATCGTCTCCACAAATGATAGGAGTACTCTGAATGATATTAAAACTCTTCATAAGAGTCTTTAGCCATATTACTTCCTTTGCAGCTTCTACCATACCTTTGTATTCTGCATCTATAGATGATAAAGCAACTGTATGTTGCTTCTTAGAGCACCATGAAATTAGCTTATCTCCCACATAACACAAATATTCATGTGTTGATCTTCTATCATCAGAATTACCTGCCCAATCTACATCACTATATATCTTGACTCTTGTATCTGAAGTAAACCCATAGTACAAACCTTTTGTAAGTGTGCTCTTGATGTACCTAAGTACTCTTTGTCCCTAGGATAATGCATGAATTGACATAAAACTCCAACTGCATATGATAAGTCAAGCCTTGTTAATGTAGCATAAATCAAGCTACCCACCAAACTCTGATAAAGCTTCATGTCTTTGAATTCTTCTCCTCCATATTTACTCAATCTATGATTCACCTCCATTGGAGTTGGTGCTATCCTACAATCTTCCATTTTAAATTTGATTAGCAAATTTTTCAAATACCTTTCTTGAGTTACATATACTCCATGTTGAGTATATGAAATTTCCATTCCCAAGACGAATGACAAATTTCCCAAGTCACTGATTTTGAATTCTTTCTCCATCTGCTTCTTAATCATGTGTATACCTTGTCCTATAAGTATTATGTCATCAACATAAATACAAACATAAATAAATCCATCCTCACTTGCTTTGACTAGTAAGCTATTATCTGCCTTAGATGCTTGAAACCCAAGTTCCTTCAAGAACGTTACAAGCCTATAATTCCATGCCCTTGGGGCCTGCTTCAAACCATACAAAGCTCTCTTGAGCTTACACACATGATCGGGATACACTTGATTTTTGAAACCATCTGGTTGTTCCATGTAAACTTCATTTGAAATATAACCATTCAAAAATGCATTCTTCACATCTAATTGAGATAATTTCCAACCTTTGCAAGTAGCAATTGCTATGAGAGTCCCTATGGTTTTCATCTTTGCAGCAGGACTATAAGTTTCATCATAGTCCACACCATATGTCTGTGTATATCCTTTTACAACAAGCCTGGCTTTGTACCTAGATACACTTCCATCTGCAAACCTTTTTGTTTTGTAAACCCATTTACATCCAATGATCTTTTGAGTATTTGGTTTAGGAACCAAATCCCATGTTTCATTCTCCATCAATGCATCATATTCTTCCTGTATAGCTTTTTCCCAATTCTCCTTTCCTTTGGCTTCATCATATGTGGATGGATCTTCATCTGCTCTTATCATATAAGCATAATCTTTAGTAGTCAAGAATGCAGTATCATAGCTATACCTTATAGGTTGCCATTTGTGCCTAGATGACCTTCTGAGTCCTCCACTTCTTGAAGTTTCTGGTTCATCATATTCTGGATCAAACCTTGGTCTTTCTTCTACTTCAACTTGTCCTTTATTACTCTCTTCTTCATCACATATTTGAACCTTTGATTTACCTTTCTTCTGATTCAAAATTTCTTCATCACTTGCATGAACATTAAGTGTACCTGCATACCAAGTACCTTGGTCATCAAATGTAACATCCTTAGACATAAGGAATTCCTTTGTGGATGGACTCCACAACCTATAACACATCTGCTTGTCATCATAGCCAATGAACACATACTTTTCTGCTTTAGGTTCTAATTTATGTATTTCCTCTTCCTCTTAGGAAATTTGCTTGACTTGGAGTACCTTCATCTTCAACTGATTGTTGCTTCCCTTTGATAGCTTTCTTCTTGTCTTTAGAATACATTGCATGACCTGCACTCTTATCAACATCTCCTTTGATATCATTCTCAAAAGTTAGCATATGTCCTAACAATTGATTCAAATCAGGTGTGAAATGAACTAATGAAATTTCTGTAGACAGTATAAAAGGTTTCCACTTCTCATCTCCTCTTAGACCTGTGGGGATTTGTCTTACCAACTTATCTTCTTCAATATCTTCATCAACTGCACCTAAGGAATCAACAATGTCTTTCATCTTTGTCAGATAATCAGATATTGATTGTGAAGTCTTCTTCTTGAATGTAGTAAACTCTACCCATAATGATGCTTTCCTTCATTTGGTTGTATTATGAAAATGCTCTTACAAAGCACTCCATATGTCACTTGCACTTTCAAGTCCTCTGATATGAGGAAGCAAATAACCATTCACTGCCATGTAGATTATGCTCCTTGCTTGAGCATCCTTCTTCATCCAAATCTTTAAATCTGCAAGCTCCTCCCTAGTTGGAACACTAGGATCTTTGAACTCTGGCTTTTCTTCCTCTCCTGTGATGTATCCCATCAGATCTTTGCTCATAAGATGAGCTTCTATTCTCATAGACCAAGCTGGATAGTTCTCTCTATCCAACTTCTCAATTTGGAGATTATCTTTCTTTCTTCACGTGTACTATCAAATCCTTAACCTTAGAAGGAATGAATGTACCTTAGCTTCAAAGTTTACTCCTTCTGATCCTTTTGATTGCTCTTGTGTGTCTCCCTTCAGCTTTTCTTTCACACTTTGTCCTTTTGAATCTTCAAAGTTTGAATTTTGTATATCTGCAGCAGTCGGGGTCTTCCTTTCCTTCAAATCTGATGAATCATGCTCTGATACCATTGATGGAGAGTGTTAATCTCCAAAAGACAAGCTATCCTTGATGTTAGACCACCTCTATATCAAGAATAACTCTAAACTTCAACCAATTTTGGAAGACAAGTGCCAAACTATCAAGACTTTAGCTAACTGCGAAGAAAGTCACTTCACAGAAAAGTCTGCTGCACATTACTCACTCATTGACTAATCAATTGTGTAAAGTTTTTGATGAAACACAAGGTGTTGGCTAAAGGTTCGACACCTCCTCCAAGTTAAAACATCTCAAAAGGTTTAGTAGATTATGAGAAATAATCAAAACAATCTACCTATGTCTGAAACTGCCTTCTTGTAGAGTCGACTTTGGCACTTGCAACTTCTAACACATAGTTCTCCCAAACTAGAACCCATTTAAGCAAATGCTTTTAGCCATAGATGGCTTACCTTCCAACTTAGATTTTGACTCCTCATTTGTGCAAAACTTTACACTATGCACTGAGAACTGATCAATTCTTTGACCATCGAGATTGCGCCTGTTTCAGAAGACACTCAACACTTCTTCATATACAAATGTTCCTACACATAATTCTCTTAGCTTGTTTGCAATTAGGCTCTCAGATCTTAACCATAGATGCATTTACTATGGAATTAGATATCTGCAAAAGGATTTCTGATATAATCAAACACACAAGGAGGAATGGAGAAAAGATCGATGCGCAATTCTCTGAAAATTCTTTCTATTCAACTCATCATACATCTGATGGATGATACACACAATACTCATGATCTATTCCTCTCTATCTCATATATTCTTCATCTCTCTCTTCTAATACGACCATATACATGTATATATATATATATATATATATATATATATATATATATATATATATATATATATATATATATATATATATATATATATATATATATATATATATATATATATATATATATATATATATATATATATATACATATGAGTATTGATTCGTCATTACTTCAAGTATTTTGAAGTATTTACAAAACTAATGTACATATGTTTATAGAACTTTTCTTCCTGAACCTTCACTTCACTTCATGAACTTAGACTTCAATCTTTCCTTCATGTCTTCATTTCTAAGCTTCATATAATCACCAATTGTTGATTGTCTTGCTCCAACACACACACACACACATATATGTGTGTGTGTATGTGTGTGTGTGTGTAGATATATGTGTGTATATGTATTATCACGATGATGTGCCATAAGTATCCACGTCTCTTTCAAACATCAACTATGAGACCACCCAATGCCAAATTCAATCTCTATTGAACTAAGTACGCACCTTTTGTCTCTCTCATCAAACTCATTGCAAAAAAAAAAAAAACATATGAGTAAAACATAAAATATATAATTCAATTTATATGTAAAAGTTATAATTACCTCCATTTTAAGTGAACAAAACCTTGGTAGGATTCAGATAAATCTCTCATTCTTCTTTTAAACTCGAAACCATGCCTCATGTGTATTATATTCCCCTCAGGTTCTATGTCACACTCAAGCCCTAGGTTACCTATGCATGTCCTCATAAGTACCTCTGTTGTGCTCTCACGAGGTGGAGGTGGTATAGGTGTCCTAAAAATAAATAGATAAAAATGAATAAAAACATGTGTTTTAATATCATTAAAAATATTAATTTATAAAACATAAACATACTTATGAGCAGACAACTCTCTTCGTGCAAATGGAGTGGCAAAGGAACCTTCCTCTAGCCACATGGAAAGCATATTTGTATGGTATCGTCTAATTCCTCATTGAGCATGTCTGCATACTCATGCATGGTAGCCCCTGAGGAATCATGCAAAAATTTGCCTCTCATAAGATCCTTTATGAGAGTAAATTTCATCTTTCTCTCTCTATTATGATCCATAATATATGTACATATAAAAGAAAATGGATTAGAAATCAATATATATGTGTGTGTGTATGTGTGTATATATGTGTATGTGTGTATGCATGTGTATGTGTTTATGCATGTGTATGTGTGTATGCATTTGTATGTGTGTATGCATGTGTTTATGTGTATGTGTGTATGTATATGTGTGTATGTGTATGCATGTGTGTATGTATGTATGTGTGTGTATATGTGTGTGTATGTACGCATGTATGTGTGTATATGCATGTATGCATGTGTGTATGTATGTGTGTATGTGTGTGTACATGCATGTATGTATATGTGTGTATGTATATGTATGTATGTATGTATATGTGTGTGTATGTGTTTGTATGTATATGTGTGTATCTATGTGTGTGTGTGTGTCTATGTGTTTGTATGTATATGTGTATGTATGTGTATGTGTGTATATGTATTTATGCATGAGCATGCATGTGTATGTGAGTGTATATGCATTTATGTATGTATATATGTGTGTATGTATGTGTGTGTATATGCATGTATGTAGATGTGCATGTATGTATATGTGTATATGTACATGTATGTATGTGTGTGTATGTGCATTGTTTGTATGTATATGTGTGTATCTATATATGTGTGTGTATGTGTGTGTGTGTTTGTATGTATATGTGTTATATGTGTGTGTATATATGTGTTTATGCATGTGTGTGTATATGCGTGTATGCATGTGTGTATGTATGCATGTATGTCTGTGTATATGCATGTATGATATGTGTATGTATATATGTGTGTGTGTATGTAGGTGTGTATGTGAGTGTATGTGTGTGTATATGTGTATGTAGGTGTGTATGTATGTATGCATATGCATATGTCTACATATGTATGTATGTGTGTGTATGTGTATGTGTGTGTCTCTATGTGTGTATGTAAATGTGGGTGCATGTATATGTGCACACATATGTATATGTGTGTGTATGTGTGTGTATGCATTTGTATATAGTGTGTGTGTGTGTGTGTTTATATGTGCATATGTGTGTATGTATGTGTGTGCATGGATGTGTGTATGCATGTGTGTATGTATGTATGTATGCATGCGTGTGTATGTATGCATGTGTATATATGCATGTGAGTGCATTTGTGTGTCTATGTGTGTATGTATATGTGTATGTATGTGTATGTATGTGTATGTATGTGTATGTATGTGTATGTGTATGTGTGTGTGCATGTGTGTATGTGTGTATGTTTATGTGTATGTGTATGTGTATGTGTATGCATATGTGTGTTTATGCATGTGTGTGTATGTATGCATGTGAGTGTATGTGTGTGTATGTATGTGTATGTGTGTGTATGTGTGTGTATGTGTGTGTATGTGTATGTGTATGTGTATGTGTATGTGTATGTGTATGTGTATGTGTGTGTATGTGTATGTGTATCTGTGTGAATGCACGTGTATATATATGTATGTGACTTTGTGTATCTGTATGTGTATGTGTGTGTATTTATATGTGTGTGTATGTCTGTGTATGTATGTGTGTGTGTATACGAGTATGTGTGTATGTGTGTGTATATGTGTATGTGTGTATTTGCATGTGTGTATGTATGTATACATATGCATGTGTTGCATGTGTGTGTATGTATGCATATGTGTATGTGTGTGTATGTACGTGTGTATGTATCTATATGTGTGTATGTGTATGTGTATGTGTATGTGTATGCGTGCATGTGTGTGCATGCATATGTGTGTGTATGTGCATGTATGTGTATGCATGTGTGTATGTATGTATGCATATGCATGTGTATGCATGTGCATGTATGTATGCATATGTGTGTATGTATGCATGTGAGTGTATTTGTGTGTATGTCTATGTGTGTGTGTATGTATATGTGTATGTATGTGTATGTGTATGTGTGTGTATGTGCATGTGTGTTTGTATGTATGCATATGCATGTGCATACATGTGTGTGTATGAATATGCATGTATGGGCATGTGTGTTTGTATGTATGCATATGCATGTGTATGCATGTGTGTGTATGTATGCATGTGAGTGTATGTGTGTGTATGTATATGTGTATGTATGTGTATGTGTGTATGTGTATGTGTGTATGTGTATGTGTATATGTGTATATGTGTATATGTGTATGTATATATGTGTATGTGTGTGTATGTGTGTATATGCATATGTGTGTATGTATGTATGCATGTGTGTGTATGTATGCATGTGTGTGTATGTATGCATGTGAGTGTATGTGTGTGTGTATGTATATGTGTATGTATTTGTATGTGTATGTGTATGTGCATATGTGTATGTGTGTATGCATATGTGTGTATGTGCATATGTGTATGTATGTATGCATATGCATGTGTGTGTATGTATGCATGTGTGTGTATGTATGCATG
The DNA here is from genome assembly GCA_020310875.1 of Ceratopteris richardii. Lineage (NCBI taxonomy): Eukaryota > Viridiplantae > Streptophyta > Polypodiopsida > Polypodiales > Pteridaceae > Ceratopteris > Ceratopteris richardii. The sequence continues at coordinate 113,783,723 of CM035407.1, read as the reverse complement.
TGTGTGTATGTATGCATGTGAGTGGATGTGTGTGTGTGTCTATGTGTTTGTATGTATATTTGTATCTGTGTATGTGTGTGTATGCATATGTGTGTGTATGTGCATGTGTGTATGTATGTATTGTTGGGGATGTAAGGATCGTGTGACCCTATCCCCATATTCATATATATACATCATATATAGAGCATTTCCTCAACGGAGATCATTATGTGGGTTTCGGGCTCTCATGCATCTGTGCGCATCTCTTCTCTCCTCTCTCTTCCTCCATCTCCTCCTTGCTCCTCTTGTTTTGCACACCAGAGCCCTACATTGGTATTAGAGCGTGTTGAAGGCTTGTGTGCAAGAAGCTTCAGTGGAAGCTTAGGTCACAAAAGGTGAATATGCAGGTCAACACCTCTTAGCAGCTGTTCAGTATTTTGGTCATAACTCGAGTCACAAAGCTCGGATTGATGTGTTCTAAAGTTCTATGCATAGCTGAGACAAAGAGGTACAACTTCTTAGAAGGATATAGAACCTGGTTTGGAGTTTTAGAGTGCAAAAAATTGGAAAAATGCAGACTGATGTAGAAGATGAATCTACAATCACTTGGACATCAGGTCATTGTTTTGGCTATAAATTGAGTTTTACAAATTGACATGAGACGATTCAACTTGCTATCCATAGCTTGGAATAGCCTCTACAATTTTGTAGAAGACCATAGATCTAGATTTTGAGTGCAAGGTTGCCGAAATTGCAAACTACAGAGCAGTAGTGTTGTAGGTGAAGGTGAAATTGAAAGCTGATGCTTGTTTTGTACATATATTGAGCCACGCACCTCCGATTGAGGTGTTCTTTATTCCATTACGTAGCCAAAAAAGAGTTCTTGGAGTTTATTGAGAGAAAACATTCAGATTCACAGGTTATGACCTATGAAACAACAAAACACAGAGCATCGTATTTTCATCATAAGAACCCTAGTTGCTTTTGGAGGTGCAATTTGGTTTGGAACTTCTTTGAGAGAGATTTTTTGGTGTGCAAGCTCTTATTTTTTGGAGCTTGATGGCATTGTCCATGTATGATCACTGTGGTAGCTCCTCCATATGAGAGTAGAGCATGATCTTTTCACATGTTTAGTATGTGAGATGACATTGTGGTATAGCCTTTTTGAGGTTTATGTCATCATGAGTTCGATCATGGATGTATAATGGCATTGAGGTTTATATTTTGCTTATGCCCCTTGGTTATGGATTTACTTGCTGGTTGCACATACTTTTGTGAGAGTTGATTTTGGATCTTGGTTGGTACTTCTTTGCAGGTACATGATCCAAATTGGAGCCTTAGTTGCACATCCGTTTGCCACCTTGATTGTCTATTCTATTAGCATATGGTCATTGATTGATATCTATTTGCCAGTGTGATTCTTGGCATATGTGGATGGTGATTTCCACATGATTTTTTTGGTTCAAAGTACATCTTATAGAAGAGATATTGTCGAAATTTTGACAACTTTTATGCTAGAAGAGAGCTCTAGTGGATCTTGAAGTTTGTGTGATAGCTTTGGATCATTGCTTATCTCCATTCACTTGGACTTGTTCACAGGTTGTTCGTGATAGGTTGGACCATCTTGCATAATTTTTTCTTGAGTGGGAGATGTATGACCATTGTATTGGCATGTATTGCTATCAGTTTTTTGGCATATGTATTTGCCATTATCTTTGCTTGGATCAGTGACAAGTGGTGACAAGTTACTCATTATTCTTTTGCTATTGGTTATCTTGTTTGATTACTTAGTTTATAGGGGACACTCTATCGAATTTTTTCCAGGATTCTTTTACATCTACTTGGTCATTTTGGAGACTTGGTGAGCAGGCTTATACTCATGGTTTTATGTGCATGCTAGATGCATGGTTATGTGACTTTGATGTATGTTTGGTTGAACACAGGATAAAACATCAGTGTACAGTGTTGTATATACCTCAACAGAATGGAGTTGCTGAACTAAAGAACATCTCACTCATGGAGATGGCAAGGTGTATCGTCGAGAGTTAGGCTCTACCACATAGTTTCTGGCTTGAGATTGTTATGTGTGCAACATATGTACTTAATAGGTGTCCCACTAAAGCATTGCAGTCTGTCACTCCATATGAGGTTTGGCATGGTCGCAAGACATCTGTTGCTCACCTGTGTGTTTTTGGTTGTTTGGCATATGCATTAGTACCTGAACAACAACACAAGAAATTGGATGATAAAGCAGTGAAATGTATTTTTGTTGGGTAAAGTTTTGAAAGCAAAGGCTATCGTCTATATCATCCACAAATTAAGCACGTTTTGGTTAGCCGTGATGTCGTTTTTGTGGAAGATGCTATTCAACCATTACTTTCATGTACTAAGGAGATATCAATTAGCTCCAAAGACATGTATGACACTTTGCTACCTCTTTTTATAGGTGGTTATAATGTTGGTACTAATGATGCTTTTCAACCTTTACCAGTTTCATGTGATGATGTAGATCATTCGATTTCTGATGTAGATCTACATGATGAGAGAGTTGATATTGAGGAGGCAAAAACCATACCAAAATGGCTAGTGTAGACTTTGTGTGACAGCAAATTAAATGCAGCTTTGTCATATCATACTCGTCCAGGCTCTCATAGTGCCTCTTTTGCCTCAGAATACTATGCTATGGTTGTCTCTAGTCTGTGTGATGAGAATGAGCCTATTTCATTTGATGAAGCACAAAATTCAAAAAATTGGATGGCTGCTATGCAATCTGAATATGATGCTATAATGAAGAATGGTACCTGGTCTTTTGTGAAGAGATGGATAGGTATGTGCTTGAAGATGAAGAGGTGTTGCAAAATCCTTGATCTACACCAGCCAAATGAACTTCAGGAGTATATGGCGGGCCCTTTTAGCTTGCCAATGGATGTATTAGACACCCTATGTACCTTGGAAGATCACTCTCAAAAAGATAGATCAAAACAGATAAGTTGGAGTTAGCTCAAAGGTGAAGAACTTGCTATTTTGGTTCATACACATGTCCAGTGTTTTGCATAATTCTCTGAGCACAGCAGCAATTAACTTAATTCCTCTTGGGGAAGTCTAGTTAACTTAAAGAGCTAACTTTCAAGAGTAGTCTCATAAAAAATAATGAACCACACACTGAGAATGATGTTTAACAAGTGATGACATCATCCCGATTTTCATGGGCTGCTATAGTAATGAGACAGTGAGCAAAAATATGAACATAACTCAAGATTTAGGAATCCAATGATTATGAAAATTTGTATACTTATACTAGACAGTATGCGGAATCCAAAAAACTTTAAATCATTGAATTTGGGTAAGTAAACACTAAGAAACATCTTTGACAAGATGAGTAAAAAAGTCGGGTACCTGACAGAGAACTGAAAATGAATATACAGTGTTGACTTCAACTGAACATAATTGAAGACTTGAAACACCCAAATGAAATGAAAATTGGTGAGCATATAGTAGACTTATAGAGCTAACTTTACCAAGTTAAATCACTAAAAATGATGCACCAAGCTCAGAGAAATCATCTCTGCAATCTGACTGAGAAAACTGAGAGATATGGCAGTGAGCAGTACACTTCACAAGAACATGGAAATATGAACTCAAATGATTATGAAAATGAAAGTATATTGCTTGTACAATACAATGGACTTACTGCTACATATGTGTGCCTTGGAATCACACCTTGATATGGCATAAAGCTCAGCTCTTGGAGGTCTTCACATAAGTCTCTCTAAACACGACTAAAGTTGTCATCTATTTATAGTTGAGTTTGGGAGGCTAACTTCTCTCAATCACTCTCCAATCAATTAGTGATTGATTTGATTCTCTATCTACCACAAATCACAAATTTCGTGGCTCCTCTTTCCCTTTTTGATCAAGTGGACTCAACCACTTAAGATTCTTTCACTTTTACATTAAGTAAAGTCTTCAAAAGTTACAAGAGGTAGTTCACAAGTGAACTTTACATTTTCTTCATTGTAAGGCTTCTTCTATAACTTTGTGGGACTCAAGCCAATACTTAGGCTTGTCATAGACTTGCTCCAACATCTTTGTGTGACTTGCCTCCTGGCAAGAAGGTCATTGGCACTAAGTGGGTATACAAGATGAAGCATAAGCCTGATGGAATAGTTGACAGGTATAAGGCTAGGCTTGTTGCAAAGGATTATGCTCAGGAAAGAGAAATTGATTTTGAAGAGACATTTGCTCCTACTTGCCGAAAGACTACTATTCGTAGCATCTATGCACTTGCAGCTCATCACGATTGGAATGTACATCAGTTGAACATTAAAACTGCATTTGTAAATGGTGATTTGCATGAAGAAGTGTATGTTTTTTAGCCCCCTAGCTTTGTGCAAAAAGGGCATGAAAATGAGGTTTGTAGGTTAAATATGGCACTATATGGTTTAAAGCAAGCACCACGTGCTTGGTAAGAAAAGACACATGCCTATCTGATTCCACATGGTTTTAAGAACAGTCCATCTGAAAGCACCTTATATGTTGTAGCTCAGTGATGAGTAGCACCTCCTTTAATGTCAATCCGGGAAGACATGAGGATGGTATGATGACCTCGAGCAAGTGAAGGCACAAGTGCGTGAGTGAGAAGCACACAAACATGCACACACATACACACACGCGCGCACACAAGGTAAGACAAAGAGAGAGAAGCAATGGAGTTCTTTAAATTACTTTCAACAAGCTCATACAAGTTCAAATCAATTACAAGCTAACCTCAAAAATGAGCTTTCTAGCTCTATTTATAGTTTTTGACTAGGTTTTGGCCTTGTCCAGACCTAGTGTCCGGCCTAGTTAAAAATTAGGTTCTCTGCCTTATTTGGAGGTTCAAACGGAGTCTAAAAAATGTGAAAACTGATAGGTAGGTACTTCTAAAGCTCCTCAAGCTCAAGGACTCCTTGGCTTGCACAAAATGGAGCTACAAAAATATGAAATGGTATTTACAATGGTTTTTAGTGATGAAAATCACTATTTTTGTAGGGATTTCTTCTAACATTTTGACATACATTTCCTAGAGCTCCCTACTTGCTCCTTCTTCTTGTGTGCCCAACTCTTTGATGCCTAAAAAATTTAAATGGCCTACTACTTGCCAGATCTTCTTTGACTACTTGCCAGATCTTCTTTGACTACTGTGTCTGTTTGTGCTTTCTCTTTGCTCCGACTCCCTTCGTAGGCTTCTTTGTCTTGTGAATCCTTCAGTTCCTTGACTACTGCCAACACCCCCCCGTCTCTCGCGTCTGTCGTCTCTGACAGACCCTTGTCTAGTTGTGCGTTGAACATAATATTGAACCACATCTGAAGCAAGGTGGTGTTCTTCTAGTCGCAGCCCCCGTGCTAGGTCTGTTAGCAATGCATCCCAATTCACTGGTCCTGGGACGTCTGGATGTGGCACCCGCAATTGTTCTGAATGGATGATTCTTTCCACAGCGAATAAGTGGAGGAGATGTGAGGGCCTAGGTACAAATATTTCTGAGTGATATTCGTAGAATCCTGTTACGAACATCTCCTCGAATGTCTGTTTAAAGCAAGCTGGGAGGTACTTGATTCTGGCGTGCCAAGCATATATTACCTCTATTGATGGGGTGGTGCTCATGTCGTATACCAGATCTTGGTTGCCTGTAAGGAAGCCAACTCTTGAGAAGTGGGGGTCTTTAATGTTCTTGAATGTCCTGAATGTGATCAGCATTAATTCAAAGATTTTCATGCACATTTGGGCCATCACATCGGGGGTATTCCGTAGTCAAATGCTCCAGTGACGGATGGTAGAATCATATAATTCACAGTGGGAGGTCCTCGTGGAGGTGCTAGATAAACATAATTTAACCACTTTGCATAGCCTTTGATGTTCTTGACAGCAATGGTAAACTCGGGCCAGGTGCGTCTGCGGAAGACTAGAACATAACAAGGATTGTATTTAATAAAGAGTGGCATGTTAGTCCAAGTACGAACCATCTCGGGATACGTCTCAAGAAGACGTATCCTCTAGGTGGGTTGATGAATGGATCCTTTTTTAGCACTCTCCGGAATATCATCAGGCCCAAATTGTGTGGCGAAAGTTGGAGCCTTGCCACATCATCATTGGATCTCTGCGTTGTAATCTGCCAAGAGTACACAGTATGGCACATACTGATTGTCGTTGGTGCCGATCCATCTATGATGAGACATATTGCGGAAATACTCTGACTTTATGATGGTGTCTTCTAATTTGGCCATTGATTGGATTTGGATTGCCACTCGATCTTCATGGGTTGTCGCTGTTTTTTCTAGTGTCTGGAGCCATTCGGGTACTTCGACTTCCAAGGTGTCCATTCCTTTTGAGGTTTGTTGACCACCTGGCATCGGCATAGGAACATATGATTCTTCATACGTTTCGTCCACCTCAATGGGTACCAATTCATCTGGCTTTGGTTCTACAACTGCAGAGGGTTGTCTTTCATATTCCAGTAACTTCTTTTGCAGTTCCGCCACCTGCTCTGTTAATGCCTTTACTTCCGCTGAAGTCGAGGTTGTTTATATGACTTTGGGTTGTGCCTCCTGTTCCCTGAGCTGGTGACGTAGCTCATCCCGTTCCTTTTCCAAATCGTCATGTGCTTCTAATAGATCGGCATAGCTTTCCAAGATTGTTTTCATTGTTTCTGAGGGAACTGCTTTGAATTGTTCTGGGTCGATTTCATGGGGAGAGCCTTCCATGGCAGCTTCCAGGTTTTCTTCATTTTGCTTCTGCAGATGCTTGTTTTCTTCAAGGGCTGTAGCCATGTGTTTTCTGAGTAGAGTCAAATTTCGCCGGACTCTCAGATTATCTATTTGGTAGACTTCCAGTAAGGCTTCGAGTTGTTTGACACCTGGCGCTTGTGATGGTTGGGGTGTCTCCAGGAGGGTTTGATGAGCTTGCTCGAGTGTGGTGTAACGTTGATTGAGGTTTGCATTTTCTTCTTCTATAATTGTAAGCCGTCTCTGTAGTTGTTGATGATTCGTAGTCAGTTAATGATGACGGTCTTCGAGAGCCTGATACTCACTCTGAAGTTGATACACGCATTGATGTAATGCCATGAATATACTATTTACATTAAACGATGCAGGGAAAGATGAAGATGCAGGGGGAATGGGGAAGGGAAAGGGAGTTGTGAATGTTGTGGAGTCAAGTGGTGAGGTAGGTGGAGGGGGTATGGGAGATTGAGGCTGCGTGGGGGGAGGGAGTGGTGCTGTGACTTGTGATGTTTCCATTGTGTCGAACGTGTGTGTGACTGTGTAGATGGGAACAGTGGGTGGGTTGGATGTGATATTTGTGAAGAGTGTTGTGAAAGTGGGCATGGTAACTCCTCCGAATTGGATGCCGGGAGAGAGAGGAATTCCCATGACCACTGTGGTAATGGCAGAAATAGGCGTGGTAGTGCCAGGTGGTGAGGTGACTTGTGTAGTGAGAGGTGAGGTGGGGGGTGAGAGTGGTTCCGCCTGATGTGCTTCTGTTTGTGTGTTACCTCCTAATTCTGATACATTGATGTGGATTTGTTTGCCGGATCGCACGGGGCGAGTAGGCACTCGTTTCTCAAATCGATGAATATAAGTCATGGCTGCATGAACAGCCTCATCTAAGCCTATTGCATCTGCGTGCAGGTTCATCGATTCAATAAACATGTCATCCACACCTTCCTCAGCTAACATTTGGCTCATGATCATCTTTCCTGTCTCGAGCGACAGTTTGTGTTGTTCTTGGACTTGCTTCATAGTTTCATATAATCTTTTTATTTGGGCCGAGTATGCCGAGGCACTTGCTAGTTCTGAAAGTTCATCATATTCCTGATCATACTCCTCGTTTGCCTCTTCTTCTTCTGTCTCTTCTTCATCCTCTTCTACTTCTACTACTCCTGGTTGGGTCGGGGTTGAAGTTGTAGTAGTGGGTTGTTGTCCTTGGGTCTGCTCTTGGGAACTCCAAGTCCGATGGAATCGGAGGGAACACCAAATTGGGTCCTTCGGTGCTTGGTCTGGGTAGGGGAATGGTAAATGGTCGGACACGCCTCGTTTGTGGAGGGGTAACTTCTGGGGTGGTGGTGGCTCCCCTGGCTTGAGCACATGGTAATTGAACTCCCCCTCTCATTTTCTTCAATGGAGAACCCACCGTTGATAGCCGTCTTTGGAACTCTTGGGGCCTGGACCATACTAGTGCTCTTTGAATGGGCACGTCGTATGCTAAGCACCTATAAATTATTCTTGTGAGAGCACAGCATCCATGAAGTACATTTTTCAGTTTCTTATTCCACCATTGATGGGCTAGGTGTATTTGATCGATGATCCAGTGTGGTATATTGATGGTGAGATTCTCTGTCTCCGCCAAGTACAAGCTGAACCATATCTTTTTTGGTGGCATAGTGAAGCGTTCTTGGGTGGGAAAAGCAAAATGCTACATGATCGTTCGTAGGTGGAGAGCAATGGTAGGTGTCATTGCTACCATGTCCTTCAATTTGTTGAGATCCTTATGCTTCATCCTGCCTGGAACCATTGTTTCTTTCTCAGTGGGAATATGCATGCCTTGCATATTCAATGCTTCCCGTACCAAATGGAGGGTCATGTTGAATCTCTTGAGTTCGTGACCTGGCAACAGTGAGGGTAGCACAAAAGTGCTATCGCCTCCCTTGGCCCTGCTAGGAGTGATGGTACTGATCAAATAGGAGCAGCGTAGGAAATCTGGCTTAGGCAAATGTGCCCTGAAATAGCTATCCAAGCCCGCTTTGGTCCATACCGATCGCATTACTTCTGCATTTCGATAGTTCTCAAATTCACGAGTGAAGAAATGGTAGCATCCCCATTTGCCATTGAACTCAATTTCTGCTTCCCAGAAGTAGGTGCCATCACCCAATGGCCCTGCGACATCACTAAACCAATGAGCATGTTTCCCCACTTGAGAAGTGTGTCCCTGAGGAGGGTCCTGAATGGGGAGCACATGCACCGCTTGAAGTTCTTGAGGCCTCTCAGTGAGTTGGGGTTCAAGGAGGAGGGTTTCAATGTCCACGATTTGTGCGCTAGACCCTGCTTGGGGACTGGTGCCTCTTGCTTCTGCCATTGTTATTGCTTGCTTGCTGGCTCTGTGAGAATATAGAATCATGCGTTAATATTGTAATGGACAAGATAGAACACTTTTTGTCCCCGTTACAACATTATCATGAGGTGAGTAATGGGTTAGTGGGTCAATGAGTGCTCGATGATTGTGTGTGTAGTTAATGAATGGATAGTCCTACGAGCTAGATGGAAATATGCAGTGTATGAGTGATGTAGTTAGCAAGTGAGGATGAATTTACACATGGGGTTCGGGGGTTTTATTACAAGTTTTAGGCTGCCAAACACAATGGATGGCTTTCGGTTTTGGTTTAGTGGAGACTTTGGAGGGCTTTATGAGTATGTCTGCTTGGAAATGAGGCTTTTTAGGGACCCATTTACAAGTGAGTCTGTTTGTGCTCCTGGGCGAATATGTGTTCGTGTGTGTTAAACAGGAGTGGGTAACGGCTCTTTGAGTGAGTGAACCCGGTCATGTATGATGTAATTCGTGCATGACTAGTTGAGCCTGCAAGCAAGCCTTAGGCACCCAAATTTGTCTTGATTGTGGGCCAGCCTTCATCGACTTCTTGGGTACCCAGATAATTTTCACTTTCTCAAAAGAAGTTTTGGAAGTCTTCTTATTAGTATCATGTCGTTGATTACTAATAGGAAGTTGAGATAGTTGTTGTGACTTCATTGCAATAGGCCGCTCGCCTTTCCGCACCCATAATTGTTTCAATGGCTGAGTCATTCTGCTTCGCACGTTCTTTTGGCCTCCAGCATAGGTAGTCTTCAGTAATTGATTTGTCTTTGGTTGCTGCCTCCCTCTGGCCTTTGGAAAAGAAGGAAGTTCCGTTGAGTCCTTGACTTCTTTATTGAGATCACCATTCCTCTGCATCACATAGCTTTGGATAAGAACAGCATGGTCAACTTCATGTGTACCCCTGGAAGGACCAGGAGTCTGTGCCTTTCCTAGTTCCTTGAGTGTTCCATTATCTAACTTATCTTCTTCAATATCTTCATCAACTGCACCTAAGGAATCAACAATGTCTTTCATCTTTGTCAGATAATCAGATATTGATTGTGAAGTCTTCTTCTTGAATGTAGTAAACTCTACCCATAATGATGCTTTCCTTGATTTGGTTGTATTATGAAAATGCTCTTACAAAGCACTCCATATGTCACTTGCACTTTCAAGTCCTCTGATATGAGGAAGCAAATAACCATTCACTGCCATGTAGATTATGCTCCTTGCTTGAGCATCCTTCTTCATCCAAATCTTTAAATCTGCAAGCTCCTCCCTAGTTGGAACACTAGGATCTTTGAACTCTGGCTTTTCTTCCTCTCCTGTGATGTATCCCATCAGATCTTTGCTCATAAGATGAGCTTCTATTCTCATAGACCAAGCTGGATAGTTCTCTCTATCCAACTTCTCAATTTGGAGATTATCTTTCTTTCTTCACGTGTACTATCAAATCCTTAACCTTAGAAGGAATGAATGTACCTTAGCTTCAAAGTTTACTCCTTCTGATCCTTTTGATTGCTCTTGTGTGTCTCCCTTCAGCTTTTCTTTCACACTTTGTCCTTTTGAATCTTCAAAGTTTGAATTTTGTATATCTGCAGCAGTCGGGGTCTTCCTTTCCTTCAAATCTGATGAATCATGCTCTGATACCATTGATGGAGAGTGTTAATCTCCAAAAGACAAGCTATCCTTGATGTTAGACCACCTCTATATCAAGAATAACTCTAAACTTCAACCAATTTTGGAAGACAAGTGCCAAACTATCAAGACTTTAGCTAACTGCGAAGAAAGTCACTTCACAGAAAAGTCTGCTGCACATTACTCACTCATTGACTAATCAATTGTGTAAAGTTTTTGATGAAACACAAGGTGTTGGCTAAAGGTTCGACACCTCCTCCAAGTTAAAACATCTCAAAAGGTTTAGTAGATTATGAGAAATAATCAAAACAATCTACCTATGTCTGAAACTGCCTTCTTGTAGAGTCGACTTTGGCACTTGCAACTTCTAACACATAGTTCTCCCAAACTAGAACCCATTTAAGCAAATGCTTTTAGCCATAGATGGCTTACCTTCCAACTTAGATTTTGACTCCTCATTTGTGCAAAACTTTACACTATGCACTGAGAACTGATCAATTCTTTGACCATCGAGATTGCGCCTGTTTCAGAAGACACTCAACACTTCTTCATATACAAATGTTCCTACACATAATTCTCTTAGCTTGTTTGCAATTAGGCTCTCAGATCTTAACCATAGATGCATTTACTATGGAATTAGATATCTGCAAAAGGATTTCTGATATAATCAAACACACAAGGAGGAATGGAGAAAAGATCGATGCGCAATTCTCTGAAAATTCTTTCTATTCAACTCATCATACATCTGATGGATGATACACACAATACTCATGATCTATTCCTCTCTATCTCATATATTCTTCATCTCTCTCTTCTAATACGACCATATACATGTATATATATATATATATATATATATATATATATATATATATATATATATATATATATATATATATATATATATATATATATATATATATATATATATATATATATATATATATATATATATATATATATATATATATATATATATATATATACATATGAGTATTGATTCGTCATTACTTCAAGTATTTTGAAGTATTTACAAAACTAATGTACATATGTTTATAGAACTTTTCTTCCTGAACCTTCACTTCACTTCATGAACTTAGACTTCAATCTTTCCTTCATGTCTTCATTTCTAAGCTTCATATAATCACCAATTGTTGATTGTCTTGCTCCAACACACACACACACACATATATGTGTGTGTGTATGTGTGTGTGTGTGTAGATATATGTGTGTATATGTATTATCACGATGATGTGCCATAAGTATCCACGTCTCTTTCAAACATCAACTATGAGACCACCCAATGCCAAATTCAATCTCTATTGAACTAAGTACGCACCTTTTGTCTCTCTCATCAAACTCATTGCAAAAAAAAAAAAAACATATGAGTAAAACATAAAATATATAATTCAATTTATATGTAAAAGTTATAATTACCTCCATTTTAAGTGAACAAAACCTTGGTAGGATTCAGATAAATCTCTCATTCTTCTTTTAAACTCGAAACCATGCCTCATGTGTATTATATTCCCCTCAGGTTCTATGTCACACTCAAGCCCTAGGTTACCTATGCATGTCCTCATAAGTACCTCTGTTGTGCTCTCACGAGGTGGAGGTGGTATAGGTGTCCTAAAATTAAATAGATAAAAATGAATAAAAACATGTGTTTTAATATCATTAAAAATATTAATTTATAAAACATAAACATACTTATGAGCAGACAACTCTCTTCGTGCAAATGGAGTGGCAAAGGAACCTTCCTCTAGCCACATGGAAAGCATATTTGTATGGTATCGTCTAATTCCTCATTGAGCATGTCTGCATACTCATGCATGGTAGCCCCTGAGGAATCATGCAAAAATTTGCCTCTCATAAGATCCTTTATGAGAGTAAATTTCATCTTTCTCTCTCTATTATGATCCATAATATATGTACATATAAAAGAAAATGGATTAGAAATCAATATATATGTGTGTGTATATGTGTGTATATATGTGTATGTGTGTATGCATGTGTATGTGTTTATGCATGTGTATGTGTGTATGCATTTGTATGTGTGTATGCATGTGTTTATGTGTATGTGTGTATGTATATGTGTGTATGTGTATGCATGTGTGTATGTATGTATGTGTGTGTATATGTGTGTGTATGTACGCATGTATGTGTGTATATGCATGTATGCATGTGTGTATGTATGTGTGTATGTGTGTGTACATGCATGTATGTATATGTGTGTATGTATATGTATGTATGTATGTATATGTGTGTGTATGTGTTTGTATGTATATGTGTGTATCTATGTGTGTGTGTGTGTCTATGTGTTTGTATGTATATGTGTATGTATGTGTATGTGTGTATATGTATTTATGCATGAGCATGCATGTGTATGTGAGTGTATATGCATTTATGTATGTATATATGTGTGTATGTATGTGTGTGTATATGCATGTATGTAGATGTGCATGTATGTATATGTGTATATGTACATGTATGTATGTGTGTGTATGTGCATTGTTTGTATGTATATGTGTGTATCTATATATGTGTGTGTATGTGTGTGTGTGTTTGTATGTATATGTGTTATATGTGTGTGTATATATGTGTTTATGCATGTGTGTGTATATGCGTGTATGCATGTGTGTATGTATGCATGTATGTCTGTGTATATGCATGTATGATATGTGTATGTATATATGTGTGTGTGTATGTAGGTGTGTATGTGAGTGTATGTGTGTGTATATGTGTATGTAGGTGTGTATGTATGTATGCATATGCATATGTCTACATATGTATGTATGTGTGTGTATGTGTATGTGTGTGTCTCTATGTGTGTATGTAAATGTGGGTGCATGTATATGTGCACACATATGTATATGTGTGTGTATGTGTGTGTATGCATTTGTATATAGTGTGTGTGTGTGTGTTTATATGTGCATATGTGTGTATGTATGTGTGTGCATGGATGTGTATGCATGTGTGTATGTATGTATGTATGCATGCGTGTGTATGTATGCATGTGTATATATGCATGTGAGTGCATTTGTGTGTCTATGTGTGTATGTATATGTGTATGTATGTGTATGTATGTGTATGTATGTGTATGTATGTGTATGTGTATGTGTGTGTGCATGTGTGTATGTGTGTATGTTTATGTGTATGTGTATGTGTATGTGTATGCATATGTGTGTTTATGCATGTGTGTGTATGTATGCATGTGAGTGTATGTGTGTGTATGTATGTGTATGTGTGTGTATGTGTGTGTATGTGTGTGTATGTGTATGTGTATGTGTATGTGTATGTGTATGTGTATGTGTATGTGTATGTGTATGTGTGTGTATGTGTATGTGTATCTGTGTGAATGCACGTGTATATATATGTATGTGACTTTGTGTATCTGTATGTGTATGTGTGTGTATTTATATGTGTGTGTATGTCTGTGTATGTATGTGTGTGTGTATACGAGTATGTGTGTATGTGTGTGTATATGTGTATGTGTGTATTTGCATGTGTGTATGTATGTATACATATGCATGTGTTGCATGTGTGTGTATGTATGCATATGTGTATGTGTGTGTATGTACGTGTGTATGTATCTATATGTGTGTATGTGTATGTGTATGTGTATGCGTGCATGTGTGTGCATGCATATGTGTGTGTATGTGCATGTATGTGTATGCATGTGTGTATGTATGTATGCATATGCATGTGTATGCATGTGCATGTATGTATGCATATGTGTGTATGTATGCATGTGAGTGTATTTGTGTGTATGTCTATGTGTGTGTGTATGTATATGTGTATGTATGTGTATGTGTATGTGTGTGTATGTGCATGTGTGTTTGTATGTATGCATATGCATGTGCATACATGTGTGTGTATGAATATGCATGTATGGGCATGTGTGTTTGTATGTATGCATATGCATGTGTATGCATGTGTGTGTATGTATGCATGTGAGTGTATGTGTGTGTATGTATATGTGTATGTATGTGTATGTGTGTATGTGTATGTGTGTATGTGTATGTGTATATGTGTATATGTGTATATGTGTATGTATATATGTGTATGTGTGTGTATGTGTGTATATGCATATGTGTGTATGTATGTATGCATGTGTGTGTATGTATGCATGTGTGTGTATGTATGCATGTGAGTGCATGTGTGTGTGTATGTATATGTGTATGTATTTGTATGTGTATGTGTATGTGCATATGTGTATGTGTGTATGCATATGTGTGTATGTGCATATGTGTATGTATGTATGCATATGCATGTGTGTGTATGTATGCATGTGTGTGTATGTATGCATGTGAGTGGATGTGTGTGTGTGTCTATGTGTTTGTATGTATATTTGTATCTGTGTATGTGTGTGTATGCATATGTGTGTGTATGTGCATGTGTGTATGTATGTATTGTTGGGGATGTAAGGATCGTGTGACCCTATCCCCATATTCATATATATACATCATATATAGAGCATTTCCTCAACGGAGATCATTATGTGGGTTTCGGGCTCTCATGCATCTGTGCGCATCTCTTCTCTCCTCTCTCTTCCTCCATCTCCTCCTTGCTCCTCTTGTTTTGCACACCAGAGCCCTACATTGGTATTAGAGCGTGTTGAAGGCTTGTGTGCAAGAAGCTTCAGTGGAAGCTTAGGTCACAAAAGGTGAATATGCAGGTCAACACCTCTTAGCAGCTGTTCAGTATTTTGGTCATAACTCGAGTCACAAAGCTCGGATTGATGTGTTCTAAAGTTCTATGCATAGCTGAGACAAAGAGGTACAACTTCTTAGAAGGATATAGAACCTGGTTTGGAGTTTTAGAGTGCAAAAAATTGGAAAAATGCAGACTGATGTAGAAGATGAATCTACAATCACTTGGACATCAGGTCATTGTTTTGGCTATAAATTGAGTTTTACAAATTGACATGAGACGATTCAACTTGCTATCCATAGCTTGGAATAGCCTCTACAATTTTGTAGAAGACCATAGATCTAGATTTTGAGTGCAAGGTTGCCGAAATTGCAAACTACAGAGCAGTAGTGTTGTAGGTGAAGGTGAAATTGAAAGCTGATGCTTGTTTTGTACATATATTGAGCCACGCACCTCCGATTGAGGTGTTCTTTATTCCATTACGTAGCCAAAAAAGAGTTCTTGGAGTTTATTGAGAGAAAACATTCAGATTCACAGGTTATGACCTATGAAACAACAAAACACAGAGCATCATATTTTCATCATAAGAACCCTAGTTGCTTTTGGAGGTGCAATTTGGTTTGGAACTTCTTTGAGAGAGATTTTTTGGTGTGCAAGCTCTTATTTTTTGGAGCTTGATGGCATTGTCCATGTATGATCACTGTGGTAGCTCCTCCATATGAGAGTAGAGCATGATCTTTTCACATGTTTAGTATGTGAGATGACATTGTGGTATAGCCTTTTTGAGGTTTATGTCATCATGAGTTCGATCATGGATGTATAATGGCATTGAGGTTTATATTTTGCTTATGCCCCTTGGTTATGGATTTACTTGCTGGTTGCACATACTTTTGTGAGAGTTGATTTTGGATCTTGGTTGGTACTTCTTTGCAGGTACATGATCCAAATTGGAGCCTTAGTTGCACATTCGTTTGCCACCTTGATTGTCTATTCTATTAGCATATGGTCATTGATTGATATCTATTTGCCAGTGTGATTCTTGGCATATGTGGATGGTGATTTCCACATGATTTTTTTGGTTCAAAGTACATCTTATAGAAGAGATATTGTCGAAATTTTGACAACTTTTATGCTAGAAGAGAGCTCTAGTGGATCTTGAAGTTTGTGTGATAGCTTTGGATCATTGCTTATCTCCATTCACTTGGACTTGTTCACAGGTTGTTCGTGATAGGTTGGACCATCTTGCATAATTTTTTCTTGAGTGGGAGATGTATGACCATTGTATTGGCATGTATTGCTATCAGTTTTTTGGCATATGTATTTGCCATTATCTTTGCTTGGATCAGTGACAAGTGGTGACAGGTTACTCATTATTCTTTTGCTATTGGTTATCTTGTTTGATTACTTAGTTTATAGGGGACACTCTATCGAATTTTTTCCAGGATTCTTTTACAGCTACTTGGTCATTTTGGAGACTTGGTGAGCAGGCTTATACTCATGGTTTTATGTGCATGCTAGATGCATGGTTATGTGACAGGTGGTTCACATGGTTTCTTCTCCAGTGAGATATTTATTATGTGAGTTATGCATATGGATATGCAGGTGTGATCCTATTGAGGATAGAGTATTGTTTCTAGTCTCTTGTCATATTTATAGTCTCTTGGATTGCTAGCATGGTATCTTCTCGATTTGATGGCACTCACTTTCTGAGATGGAAAGATTAGATGTGGCATACACTGGTTCGTACATGGTTACACATGTATGTGCATAGAGATGCACAGAGGCCTCGTGACATGCCCGACCACATATGGATGGATATGGATGCACGGGCCAGCTCCACTATCCAGTTACAGCTTGTGGATTCTATATACGAGTCTGTGATGTATGAGGAGACGCGTAGTGCATTATGGCACAGACTACATGACGTGTATGGAGTCCATTGACTCCTGTGAGACATAGATCATATCGACAACTTCGATGTTAGCACTATGGTCATGAGGGCCATATTCAACGATGTTGCTTCAGGCGGATGCAATGCCGACGTCAGAGGCATGCACGTGATGAAGGTCAAGTAGTGGTTTTAGAAGAATCTATGGTAGTTGATTATGCCAGTGATGATGATATCACTTTCTCCTATGGTTCATCTTAAGATTCCTCATGTTCATTGGATAGCACACATATGGCTTGGTTGTCTGATGCATTAGTTGGTTTTCATGTTACTCCACATCGTGAGTGGTTTTGTCGATTCTCAGGTGAGAGTCGTGGATGTGTGCACATGCTTGATGGTATGTCATATGACATTGAGGGTGCAAGAGATGTATGTCTTATGCTAGCTAGTGGAGCATCACTTATGATTAGAAATTTACCCTATGTGCCTTCATGCCCTATGAGCTTGATTTCAGTTAGCCAGTTATAGGAGAGGAGATGTTATGCATTCCTTGGTGAGCATCATTTTCAGTTGTAGTTGGGACAGCTTATGCTTGTCAGAGGTGCTAGGATTGGTCACATGTATCCATTGTAGGTACTTCACATGAGAGATAGTCTCGTCTCAGTGGGAGTTCAGCCTTATGTGCAATGTGAGACTCGTCATGTCTCATTTTGCCTACCTACACATAGGTCTGCTTACATTCATGATGCACATGTATGGCAGGATTCAGATGCTTTGATGGATGCACATGTAGAGCATGTTTTGGATGCTCATGATGCTTATGTAGAGCACAATTTCATTGATCTTGTGTATGCTCTTACGGAGCACACTTTGGATGATCATTTAGATGCTTTACATGATGTGGATGCTCATGTAGAGCATTATGATTATACTAAGTTAGAGAGTGATCATTAGTTTGACCTTGGTATTAATGTTGTGCAGTTAGCTCATGTGGAGCATGATGATACACTTGGTGTGGTAGAGCATGATAGCTCTTATGATACACAGTGTATGGTAGAGCATATTAGCTCTTGCATGACTAGATATATCCTTGGTTGAGAGCATGGCTGATTTAGATGTTGATGAGTCAACGATCATGCAGTCATTCTTGGATTCGCTCATGCGAGATGTTGACATAGATATGTTAAAAACATGTTGGTCTTGATGATGGTGCTTTGGATGCCTTGGATATAGGCATGGTTGACATACTTAGGTTGGCCACGATAGCACAACTTTTGTTAGCATCCGGGAGTCTGATGTACGAGTTGTTATGCTCGAGACCAGACATTGCAATTGCGACTGGAGCATTTGCACTTGGAGTTGTCAGTCATTTTATGATTGACATAGGCATAGAGCAAGAGGAAGCTTTGTAGGAACTTCATCAATTCTTGCATCAGTCATATGTGAGCTCAACTCTTATCGATATGAGTCTAGAGCAGTTTGAGGTGTATGGATACACCTTGTTCGAGGCAATTGGTGTAGGTTGATTCGTATGGGTTGAGATCCGTACTCTTCCTGTACATTATTGTATGGTCCTACATCATTCTTTGTATCACATTGACCCTTAAGTGGGAGATTGTTGGGGATGTAAGGGTCATGTGACCCTACCCCCATATTTGTATATATACATAATATATAGAGCATTGCCTCAACAAATATCATTATGTGGGTTTCGAGGCTCCCATGCATCTGTGCTCGTCTCTTCTCTCCTCTCTCTTCCTCCATCTCCTCCTTGCTCCTCTTGTTATGCACACCAAAACCCTTCATGTATGCATATGCATGTGCATGCATGTGTGTGTATGTATGCATGTGAGTGTATGTGTGTGCGTGTGTCTATGTGTGTGTATGTATATACATGTATATATCCGTATGTGTGTATGTGTATATGTGTATGTGTGTGTATGCATGTATATATATATATGTGTGTATGTGACTTTATGTGTGTGTATGCATGTGTAAAAAGTATATGTGTGTATGTGACTATATGTGTGTGTATGTGTATTTGTGTGTATATGTGTATGTGTGTGTAAGTATATACATGTATGTAATGTGTGTATGTATATATATGTATGTGTGTGTATGCGCATCTGTGTATGTATGTATGCATATGCATGTGTGTGTATGTATGCATGTGTGTATATGTGTGTGTGTCTATGTGTGTGTATGTATATATATGCATGTATCTGTATGTATATATGTGTACATGTGTATGCATGTGTATATATATGTGTGTATGTGACTTTATGTGTGTTGTATGTATGTGTATGTGATTGTATGTGTCTGTGTATATGTGTATGTGTGTGTGTTTATGAGTGTGTGTATACATGTATGTACCTATATATGAGTGTATGTGTGTCTTGCTCACTTGCTCGCATGCTCTTTGTCTTGCTCGCTCTCTCTCTCACTTTTGCATCGCAGGCAGTTTGCCAATGTTGCTAGGAGCATCTCCACTTTGTGCCGCTGCTAGCAACGGTACTTAGGTGCATCACGTTAGTGACATTGACCCTCATTTATGTGACTATGACCTATTTTTTTTCTTTTGGGATCATTGCTTATGTGACACTCCCTAGAATGAGCATCACATAAGCGATGCTCCTCGGTTTTTTTTTATTGTGGGCATCGCTACGCCACCATTTTTCTTGTAGTGAAAGGAAGAGAACCCCGATGTGCTGCTTAGTCCACGGCATGCCCCTTAGTCCCAACCAATTCCAAGCAATCCCCTCCGACACCATAAAGCTACTCTTAGAGGACCACATCTGATTGCTTGAAGATTATGATAAACTTACAGAAGAATTTAATACCGTACGAAAGGAAAAAGCTACAACATTCTAAAGAGAACAACATGATCCACCTTCTGAGCAAAATGTGACTCCTCTAGAGATCCTCGAAGATTTGAACACATTATAGGTGCATGTAACGGAACTTGAAAACTAGATGTCTAAACAAACCACACTACTGAGACCGGATTCCCCACCATACCTACCAGAGCAAGAGGAAATGGTCACTATTCTAGTTGACCCTACCTTTGAAGAGGAATATGAGCCACAACCAGCAATAGGCAGATGTGTCATTGACTAGGGTCAGGACACTTTGAGCTACCACACTGGACATGGATGAATCCGATGGAAGACCTTGGCAATATGCACTCCGCATGAATTGAGGCTCAACTTAAGGCAATGGTGGCCATTGAAGAAACCATAATCTAGTCCCCCTACTTTGCCAAACTCGCACCCATGACATACATATCCACCAATAAAATCCAATATAAACCTTACTTCATGTACCTGAACGATTACAACTTAGAAATTGAGTGCATTACAAGAAAGAAACCCACCCATGCTACTCAGAGGACATCCCTCCATGCGCTCAGCATTTACCCATACTTTGCACCTCCTCAAGGACCCTTGATAGTGGCATACATGGTGGCGACCATCTCGCATTGGCTTCAACGGATGAACAGTATGATTGATATAGTAGCCAAGATGTCCATCAAATCTTCTACCTCATGCAGACTACATTCAAGGTCTTTCAAAGAGTACACGCACCTCATGTTTCCACATCAGGCTTTGAACATGGAAATTTGGATTTCATCTATGATATGAACACAACTCCATCACTCAAAATTTGTTATGTATGTCATTACCGTATAAAGTACATATGTGCGTGCTATAAACAAACCTTTGAAGAAATTTTCACCATTGGGTTTTGGCAATACCATTCTAAAGTTTTCATTACCAAGACGACTCATCTGCTTCACCTTTTCGCCTGTGAACAACTCGTTTACTCGATACACTATCGCTACCCACCACATGGTACACCACAAACAATAGCATAGGGCAAGCTGGAAGCTGACCTAGCAAGGGGCATACATGTAAATGAGCATACCCTTGCACATGACCTCTTATATAACTATATTGATCACTCCTTGCAACAAGGTTCTGTCAGGGACGAAAGATGCAAGAGGGAGGGGGTGTTGGCAGTAGTTCACGACATTGACTAACAAGAAGCATGTGAGAAGTAGAGCAAGGAGACCATAGGGGCCCCATTAATAAAATTTCTAGTCAATATTGATTTAGACTGATCAAATCTTGTTTGAAACATCAACAATGACTCTTATCACTAATCGTTGTAACATAGAACCACCCAATTTTGCCATGCAATGCTCCATTTTGTGCAAGTGAAGGAGTCCTTGAGATTGACGAGCCTAGATAGAACAAGCCTACCAATTTTTGGACCTTATTTGATCCCCCAAAAGTAGCTTAGGACATAAGTTTTAATTAGACTGGTCATTAGATGTGAAACCAATCACTTCACCTGAAAAACTATAAATAAAGCTAGAAAGCTCATTGTTGGGGAGTTTGTTAGAGGTACGAGCATGGTATGAGAGTTCTTTTACTTTGAGAAATGAGAAG
Source organism: Ceratopteris richardii (assembly GCA_020310875.1). Classification (NCBI taxonomy): domain Eukaryota; kingdom Viridiplantae; phylum Streptophyta; class Polypodiopsida; order Polypodiales; family Pteridaceae; genus Ceratopteris; species Ceratopteris richardii. The sequence continues at coordinate 113,762,011 of CM035407.1, read as the reverse complement.
AAGTAATTTTCCTTCCATTGCCTCTCGTATTGTCTCTTCCTTGTGTGTGTGTGTGCGCGCACTAGTGTGTTTCTCACCTTCACCTGCGTGCACCTCACTCATTCATGATCTTCACAAATTAAAAACTAAGGAGGTGGATCTCCACAACAGGGTACTTTCCCTTGTCTAGAGTAGTAAGCTGGTTTCCTAACTTCATTCCGAACAAAACAAAGCCATCCAAATTCCCTCTTTGGGTTGAACTGTCGAACCTTCCTTTTTATCTTTACCAATTTACCAATGATATTTTTGCTAAGCCAGGCTGGATAATGGTGATGAAATTCAATGTTGTCGGATCTATCTATGAGGGCACTACCCACTCATTTAATGCATGATGGCATCCCTAGATATGTCTGGAAGAAGCTCTCAATTTTGATATATCGATCATCACTAATATTGACATTGGTGATGGAACCATTCTAGAGCAAGAAATCATCTACAAGAATATACCCAACACCTACTTCCATTGTGGGCTCCAAGGCCAAAGAATCAAAGGGTGTGCACTTCAAAATGACACCAATAGATCCAAGCTACTTGCTTAGATAAAAAAAAAAATCATTACAACAAGTTTGCCTCAAGACATAGAAGAAAATATAGCGAAGAAGGTAGATGAGAAAGCAGATGAATTCATGGAAGTGAAAAGAAAGAAGAGAAGGAGCTTGAGCAAGCATAAAATTGGTGAATCTTCCAATCTAGATCCTTTAGTTCTTGAGAAAGAGGTCAACATGTTTGACTTCTTTGAAGGCTTTAGCAACTTGAAACAAGACATGGATCCTTGCGAAGGGAAAAAGTCATCAAAAGAATATTCCACCACTAAAGAAGAAAACCCAGAAAGTAAAAGCTCCATTATTGGCTCGATGTTCTTGAAACCTATGCCAATAAGGTGAAAATGGGGGACATATCTCCCCTTCCTTGGAAGGAATCCATGAAAGACAGACTTTTGCAAATTGGTTGCCTATCCCAAAAGCATATCATCAAAAGCCAATCCACAAATAACAAAGATAAAATCCCATCCCATTTTCCCCCTACAGGTTGATAATGATTGTTCTCTCTTTCAATGTTTAGTGTCTTTTGGATCCTACCTGAGAAGATATAATTGATCAATGATTGACGGACATTGATTTCAACCCAAATTTTGTCTACCTCTAAGAGATCGAAATTGGAGCTGAGGACCTTATGAAAAGACTCAAGAAAATTTCCTCTTTCCACTGTTGGATCTTCACTACCCACCCTAAGGGGAGTAGTGGGGCAATGGGTGGATCCATCATTGATCCTAATTATAGATGGTTGGGGATCAAGCTTGGTGATCCCCTCTCCTTCTTGATAGCTTTTGTTTACACTCTGAATGCTTCTCAAGAAAGAGTCGATACTTGGAATTCCATGGATTCTCTCCAAAATAATGTGATCCTCTCCAACAATTTCAACATGGTTAAATCTCACACTGATTGTTGGGGTTCTCCTCATTGAGAGAAGCTCCTTTTTTGCCATCATTTTGTACTCTCTTTGGGTTGTACATTTCCCATTTTCCCATCCTCTCAACCTTTGTTTCATCTAGTTTTCACCTTCTTAGCCCTTTTATTCCTCCCTTCCACCCTTGGTGTTGATGTATGTTCTGATTTGTTTCATGGTCTTATGACATTGTGCATCACCTTTAATGATGTACCTCATGCTCTCTAAATGATTTTAAACATTGTTGAGCATTCATCTATGGTATAGTTCAAGAAGTCTTTGAATCATCTCATATTTTTAGATTGTTCAAAAACACTTTTATGGATCTTCTACATCAATTTTGGGGTCCTTTTTTTACTTGTCCCTATGATATCATTCATTGCCTTTGTAATTCATCTCTGGTTTTAAAAGTGGTTGTAAACAATATTATCCATTTTCTTCATTAAGCGTGTGATGTTTGGCTGATGGTGTTTAGCATAAACTTACAAATGAAAACACAATGAAGATGTTCATCCTAAAATTGCACGACAGAAAGCAAAGACTCAATTTTTTTCTAATGAAGCTACATATGTAACATCAATTCTCAGAGCCTATCAATGCACAAACCTTCTTTGTCCGAAATATGTCTTCAACTCTTGATTCTTTGAGAGCTTCTCTATCTTTTGGCTCTGCCATTGACATTTCTATACATGTGTGCACTTGTAAATTGAGATCATGTCTAGCAACGTGAATGCATTGGGTGCATATGTATGGAGCTACAAGATTTTGGTAATTGCAATCAAGAAGCTAAGAAAGAGTGTGACCAGTTTCTTCATGAAAAAATGTCCCTCTAGCAGACCAGCTAAGAAATGTCTCCTACCCAAGTGATTGAAAAATTTGTAGGAGAGTAGGTGAGAAGAATCTATACCTTCATTCACAGAAGAAAAATTGCATTGGCATGTGAGATTTGAGAGTGATGAATATGAGCTCCTTTTGCTTGTAAAAACCATTGAAGAGACCTGCATGAGCCTCCATTGCAATACTCGAGAAGGAGAAAAGGATAGGATGCAATAAGAATGGACACTATACAAGAAATCACATAGCTTCCCTTAGGTATCTGCACCTACATTATGAGCCTCGCTCCAAGCTAAGATTGTTGAAGTAACGAAAGTCGCATGCTCTCTGAATTTGGTTGTAACCCACAAGACATTTCCCAAAGGTTGGATGAGCCTCTTTCAATTGGTGAGATCGAGGCAACAATCGATTCCCTTCTCCGGGCAAGATCCCATGTCGCGATGGTCTCACTAACAAATTTTCTTAACCCTCTTGTATGTATCCATGCGATACAAACCATTACAAACTTATTAGGATCATACTTTATTGTTATTCGTACATGATATACTATTTGAATAAAAGTTCATGGATGATGATCCCTTCGTCAATAATCCATCACATATGTGAATATTCTTTAAAAAAGTAACGAGAATTTGTTGAAACTTAAGCAAAAGAAGGGAAAAAAATGGAACAAGAGAAAAAAAAACCATACCTGGTATTCAACTCGTTCAATTTTTTTTAGGTGTTGCCTTCATCTCTCAAGCTAAGATTTTTTTTTCATGGTTTGTAAATGAAAATTGAAGTACCAAATTGAAAGTTTACAAAGCGACTTTAAATAAGCACAAAATAAATGCGTGCTCAATCATAAATACTTTTGCGTATTATGAGAAGTAAGAGAAAATAGGTGATTGTACGTTTATGTTTGTGAATAAGGTGAACCTAATTTAGTTCATATGCATTTATTAGTAGATCATAGGGCAATATGCATTCTTGGAGGTTTTAGTAATAGTCTCAATGTTTTTTTACTAATGGTCTTAAGCCATTGTCACCTTCCATGGAAATAAACTTGTACGAGTTCTCCGAATCTGTGACGACTCCACGGAAATGTGTTGAAGACGGGAAATCCATGAGCGCGAATCAACAGGTCTCAATTTCTTCATGAGAGGTACGCAGATGAACTCTCAAATGAATTTTTAAGATGAGGAGGAACGAAGAAGAAAACATAAATCAATTCCAAAAGTGAAAAGACCATTCGTGCCACAGAAGATATTCGTACTCGTATTCATAAGGTTTCAACAGAAATAGCACGCAGAGGAAATACGTTATTCACAAATAAGGAAGCATGGCACAGCGGATGTTGATGAAAAGATAGATCCTCTCTCTCTCTCTCTCTTATACACATACACAAACACATACACAAACACTTAGTCTATTTCTAGTAGAAGTTATACTCTATGATGGATGATGAGTCATTTTCTTCTTGCGCATAGAAGAAGAGTTCTCAAAGTGAGATGATCCCCACCCTCCTATACCAGTGGTTCTCATATCCAACCCACATAATACAATTTCTCTAAACAAATCATACACTAGTTCCCAAAATTAAATTGGAACTCTCATATATCCTGTTTGGTGGATTCTCATGAGTCCCATATATTGTAACTAAAGTAGCTTGGTTTAGATGACACTACGATTACCTGCCTACGGAGTCTAGCTAGTTCCTAAGTACCAATGTAGGTACTTACTGGATCCCCTTACTCAATGGCATCCTAATTGTCTTCTTCCATAGGAATTCATGGCTCTTAACAGAGCTAAGGTCAATACCAAGACCTTAAGTGAGTCGTGTGAGCATGTATCAATGCTCCTTGTGATATCCTTATATGATGCTAACCTTTCCTAAGTGGTATCCATCTAGGCTATGCTATCTAGAATGGCTAGCCAAATTGTCAATTGACTATTTTGCCTTCCTAGTTTTTAAAATTTGACTCGTTGTGGGTATTCTTGTGAACACCCCATAGTCTCTACTATTAAGAGACTCTCTCCAAAGGCCTTTACCTTCACTAACTAACTAAAGAGTGAGCTTACCTTGTCAAACATCAGTCTATAGAGATCACTACATGTGTGTGTGGGACAAGGGCTAAGGTTGGCCAAGGTCCCTAGCTCGGGGGATATCCTAAGGTACCTAAGGGGTAATGGGAATGAGTATCAAACATTGGTCTATAGAGAACACTACATGTGTGTGTGGGACAAGGGCTGAGGTTGACCAAGGTCCCTAGCTCGAGGGATATCCTAAGTTACCTAAGGTGTAATGGGAATGAGTGCCTGTAATGGGAATGAGTGGCTGTAATGGGAATGAGTGCCTGATGGCCACATGTCCTCACCAGAGCATTCCAAAGCATTACTATCTTAAGTGCAAGAGGATATAAAAGATGGGAGGTGAGTTGCACACACATCATTCAAGTTTTTCTTTAGAGTCTTCTTTTAAGGAGTTTTTTCTTGAGGTTTGTATGATCTCACATTTGGTATCAGAGCATGTTTGGAGGATCTTTCTTTGCGCGAAACTTTGAAGCTGCCGCTTAACTCATCATCGTCTTCAACGAATTGCCGTTGGGAGGATTGCAGAGAAGGATTTTGAACCCCTCAGAGAGCTTAAGGAGCTCCCCAAGAAGCCTGTGATGGAGTCCGTACAAAGAGTAGGCAGCTTAATAGTGCTACCTGAACACCTTCCCACACGCTTCATCATCTGAACAAGGTGACAGGAGTTTCTTCTCACTCCCATCTCTTGAGTTATGAAAGAGAAAGCTATGGAGCGCCATATATACCTAAAATTCCTGTTGAGAAGTTCATATATGGGATAAGAAGGAGATGTTGAGTGCTCTTCAGGAGAAGTCCTACGCGTGTGGAGGTCTTGGAGGCTTTTGGAGGAATATTTTCTTCATTTACTCCTTCTCTAGGAGCTCTTTCTCAATACTGACCATCACTAAAATGAGTGTAACTCTCTCATTCCATACCCAAATGGAGTGATTTAAAGGGCTATGGAATCATTACTTTGGGAGCTATCCAATGAACACCTTGAAGATAGATTTTGGGTTTTGAAAGTCTATTGCACAAAGTTTTGAACTTGACTATTCGTACATTAGGAGCATCATACGAGGGCATTTTCAAAAGTGAAGCTGAGCACTTATCTTCTTTTAGAGGTACTCTCTCGCAATTGCAAGACTTTGGATTACCTGCAGTTGATGATAAGCTTAAGGCCATCTTCTTGTTGATGACCTTGCCTGACTCATTGGAAACATTGGTTTTTTCACTTTTGAATAACCCCAATTTTACTTTTGATGGTGTAAAGGGTTCTATTTTGAATGAGGAAATAAGGAGGAAAGTGATTGGAGAGGGAAGTGGCCATGCTTAGAACGCGTGTAGTCTGTCGAACGTCCATGTCGTAGTTGTCCTATGGCCCTCTCAACCATCTTTGCTGTGAAAAGAGAAGAACTAGTAGGGGGAGGCTCAAGTGGCTGGGGAATGGGAGGCTGCCCTGGTACCTCATATAATCTCTGAGCATAATCATGCCATGTGTGTAGGTCCCCAATAGGTGTGGTCGAGGGTGGCTCTCGTAGGGTACGCCATGCTGCAGCACTGTCCATACTCATAAAGAGATGGTATAGCTCAAGCTCTTGTGCCTCATCAAAGGCTCCCCTCTTCTGACTGTGAGAGTCTTCATCTGTCCCTTGGCCTCTCTCTCTCTCTGTCTGTGATCTCTCCCAATGCTCGTTGAGCTCGTAGTCGGCGTTAAAAATCTCTGCATTCCTCATCATACCAGCGATGTTGTGGCATAGTCCCGGGAGGAGGTGTGTGACCAGAATGGATGGTGTGTGGGAAGGAGCTGATGGCTGAGAGAGAGAGAGAGAGAGAGAGAGAGAGAGAGAGAGAGAGAGAGAGAGAGAGAGAGAGAGAGAGAGAGAGAGAGAGAGAGAGAGAGAGAGAGAGAGAAAGTCATATTAACGTCTTCTGGAGGCCAATCTTGGCCTATGAGACAAAAACCATGTACAAGTGTAGTAACCCTGTGTAGAAGATGAAATGAGAAAAAAAGTATATCGCTACACAAAGCTATATAGGGCTGGAAAAGGCTGGGGAGATCTGACTCTGCAGATAGTGGCCACCTAATACATGGGGATCCATAATGTAGTATGTGATACATCGGTGGTGGTCTGAGTGCCTCCTGAAGGAAGACAACCCAGGGGGTGGTGGTATGCCTATGCTCCATCATGTGGTCGTAGCCTGTCCTGATGCATGAGATATCCTCCTGATATGGTTGTGGTCGACGATATCTGACCATGCGTGGTCGGCGTCGTGCTCTCTGTGCTGCTGCCTGGTGGAGCTTGAGCCGTTGGTCTCCCATAGTCATGCACAATTGGAGTGACTCCTCTATCTGGAACTGTGCTCGTAGGTCTACGTATGCTGGGCATCTGATAACAAAATGCTCCTCACTCTCTACCTCTGTCCATACTGGGCACCACCTCTCCTCACGGGGGAATTTCCTGGACCGACCCCTCTCAATCTTAGGCTGATGTGATGAAACCCGGAGCTGCCCAATGACGACTCGAAGGTGATGGGGTAGGTATGTCTGCATGTATCTCGGAATCTCGATGAAGCCCTCGTCCGATATATGTAGAAAATGCTCACAGTAATAGAGCATTTTCGGTGGCAATGTATCCCTAAGGCTCACCCATGTCCCTCTGTATGTATGTACGCCATATCTCCTGACGAATGACCCTATTCCTCTCTTGATGAGAGAGCGAGTAGGTGGGTGCATGTGAGTCGTACTGTAGTGGTGGTAGCCTGTCTATGTCAAAGCTATGGTGGGCCAGCCAGTCTCGTGTCTGTGCATACCATGAGGAGGTGTCGCCTGCTAATGCCATATCACGTGATGCCTGGAAAGCATGATAAGCAATGCGCTCTGTATCCATGCTCCGAAGTCTGTGTAATAGGCATACTGTCTGGAATAGTGCCTCAACTAGCATCGGTGGTGCAACGAGCTCTGCTCTAATGATATCATGTGGTACTGAAGGCTTGCTGCGGATAAGTCTGGCAATCATGAGGATCTGTGGCCTCTCTAATGCTGTCTATACTGATGTAGCTAATCCCGGTCCCCATATGGCTGCCCCATACATGAGCGTTGGCGTAACCAAAGTATCGAAGAGCCACCCTTTTGTGTGGGGCTCCTGAAAATATGCCTGGTGGCACTCTCTCCATCAAAGCTAGTGCTGCATGCCCATGTGTGATGCGGTCACGGGCTGCCTGAGACATAGAGAAGACGAGAGAGAGAGAGAGAGAGAGAGAGAGAGAGAGAGAGAGAGAGAGAGAGAGAGAGAGAGAGAGAGAGAGAGAGAGAGAGAGAGAGAGAGAGAGAGAGAGAGAGAGAGATTAACGTCTTCCGAAGGCCAAACTTGGCCTATGAGACAAAACCATGTACAACTATAGTAACCCCTGTGTAGAAATAGATAAAACTGAATAATACTCGCTACACACACAAAATTGTGTAGGCTGAAAAAGGCTGGAAACAACTACAGGATAGTGTACCGGGTTATGGAGAGGTAGTGGGGATAATGTAGTGGTGCGTGGGGAGATGTGGCCCTGACTCTGCAGATAATGGCCACCTAATACATTGGGGCCCCATGATGGGAGTGAATATGTATATCCTAACTACAAATAATGGGTGGAGGTGGGTGGAGTATGTGGTACATCGGCGGCGGTCCGTGTGCCTCCTGAAGGAAGGCTACCCAGGTGGTGTGCCTGTGCTCCATCATGTGGTCATGGGCTATCATGATGCATGAGATATCCTCCTGGTATAGTCGTGGTCATCCGTAGCAAGCCCTATGTGGTCGATGTCGCATTCTCTGTGCCGCTGCCTGCTGGAGCATGAGCCCTATGCCTCTGAAAGGCAGGCCCGTCTGATGTAGCCCATCTCGCTGGGTACTCACCTGTGTCTGATGCATGGGCTGTAGGCTGTAGCGAGTGCTCTCGTCTCTCATATGCTGCCGTGAGGAAATGTCCCAACCTTTGCTGGTCTCCAGTCGTCATGCACAACTATAGTGACTCCTCTATGTTGAACTGTGCTCGTAGATCTGAGTATGCTTGGCATCTGGTAACAAAGTGCTCCTCACTCTCTATCTCTGTATGGCATACTGGGCACGACCTCTCCTCTCTAGGGACTCCCCTCGTCAGACCACTCTCGATGTCGAGCTGATGTGATGAAACTCGAAGCTGCCCCATGACGACTCGGAGGTGGTGTGGTATGGTAGGTATGTCTACATGTATCGCGGAGTCTCAATGAAGCCTTGGTCTAAGATGTGTAGAAAATGCTCGCGGTAGTGGAACATTTTTGGTGGCAATGTATCCCTAGGGCTAATCCATGTCCTTTGTGTGTATGTATGCCATATCTCCTGTCGAATGGCCCTCTTCCTCTCCTCGTGGGAGAACGAATAGGTAGGGGCCTGCAAGTCGTACTGTAGTGGTGGTAAGTCTATCTATGTTAAACCCATGATGGGCCAGCAATCTCGTGTCCATGTGTACCATGAGGAGGTGTCTCCTGCTAATGCCATGTCGCGTGACGCATGGAAAGCTCGATAAGTGATGCATTCTGTGTCCATGCTCCGAATCCTGTGTAATAGGCATACTGTCTGGAACAAAGCCTCTACTAGCATTGGTGGTGCAGCGAGCTCTGCTCTGATGATATCATGTGGTACCGAAGGCTTGCTGCAGATGAGTCTGGCAATCATGAGAATATGTGGCCATTCCAATGCTGTCCATGCTGATGTAGCTAATCCCGGCCCCCATATGGCTACTCTATACATGAGAGTTGGTGTAACCAAAGTGTTGAAGAGCCACCCCTTTGTGCGGGGCTCCTGAAAGTGTGCCTGGTGGCACTGTCTCTCCATCAATGCTAGTGCTGCGTATTCACGTGTGATGCGATCCCGGGCTGCCTGAGAGAGAGAGAGAGAGAGAGAGAGAGAGAGAGAGAGAGAGAGAGAGAGAGAGAGAGAGAGAGAGAGAGAGAGAGAGAGAGAGAGAGAGAGAGAGAGAGAGAGAGAGAGAGAGAGAGAGAGAGAGAGAGAGGGAGGGAGGGAGGGAGGGAGGGAGGGAGGGAGGGAGGGAGGGAGGGAGGGAGGGAGGGAGGGGGGGGGGGGGGGAGGGGGGGGAGGGAGGGAGGGAGGGAGAGGGAGAGAGGGGGAGAGAGGGGGAGAGAGGGGGAGAGAGAGAGAGGAGAGAGAGAGAGAGAGAGAGAGAGAGAGAGAGAGAGAGAGAGAGAGAGAGAGAGAGAGAGAGAGAGAGAGAGAGAGAGAGAGAGAGAGAGAGAGAGAGAGAGAGAGAGAGAGAGAGAGAGAGAGAATTGTTTTTTCTCTGTCATGGTGAAAACTCATTTCGGCATGTCTGCTTGAGAGAGAGAGTGTGTGTGTGTGTGTGTGTGTGTGTGTGTGCGCACTTTTCCCTCCCCAATCATTGTGATTGACAATATCAGGTCTCTGGGCTTGCAGTGCCTCGTCTGAAAATCATGGCAGGGGGAGGAAGGAAGAAGTTGAAAGAGGGAGCCTTAAATGGAGGTATTGAGCTTCAGCCTGCTCAAAAAATCTATAAAGTCATCTCTCTCCGCGGGTCGAATATCATTGAGGTTCGCTCTGTTACTTGATTCACATTGTGATTGTGACACAGCTATACATGAGGACAGCTTTCATTTTGGCAATTTTTGAAGCACTTGTATTACATATCATGCATATACCCCAGTACCATCTGTGTTAGACATTGATAACTTTTCTGTCATTGCATACAAAGAAAATTTAAGGGACTGAAGACAGAACTTAAATAGAATGAAGACAGTATCTATTAGGGTATGGGTGTGTATAAGTTGGATATTTCTTGTTGTATTGAAGTCTGTTTGTTCATTTTAAAGTAACTCGTCCTCTTTCATTGATTGAATCATGCTTTATCTCCTCTGGTAATCATGTTGCCAGTTTACGTCAAATATTTAACTAAAGTTTTTAACTACATGTATTGACAATTTAAGGTGGAGGATGAAAATAATATTGCAACTTTGTGCTTGCTTCCAGCGAAGTTCAACAAAGTTTTATGGGTTCGAAGAGGTAACATTTGTAACTTGATTTTGAAAACATTTAACATTTTTTGTATATTCTTGTTTTGTTTTTTGAGATCTATTGACATCATTATCTTCATTATTGTAGCATTTGGGCCTCTCCTGGCATATACTAATTTAATGTTTTTCTGCTTGATCGCACCCTTTTCTTTTCATTAACTTGAATGTATTTGTAATTGAAGAGAAATATTGAACAAGTTTCCACATTATGTACATCCAAAAAGGAGGTTTGTGCTATTATACCCTCCAGGTAGTTTTGTGTTAGTAGAAGGCGGGGATCATGAAAAAGTTTCAGAGTTTGGGAGTAAGGTGACAGGCATCATATGTCAAGTTCTTTTTGATAAACAAATACGAGGGATGAAAAGGAGCCAGCAATGGTATGTTTCGCTTTCCTACTCTGAAACTTGTGAGCTGTATGTTTGATGATTATAATGACTACTTCGTGTAATTATAATGTTTGTCATTGATAAACACCATTCACAGGCCACAAGCATTTGAGGATAGTAAAACTACAACGGATACAGCAGAAGAGATCATGGATGGAAAAGATAACATTGAAATGTGCTTAAATAGTGGAAGCTGTAGTGAAGAAGATGATGATGATTTGCCCCCTTTGGAAGCCAATCGAAACAGACGTCCAGTGGATTTCAACCATGAATCTTCTTCAAGTGATGAAGATTGAGTTTTTACTTTTCAAATTATAGTGATTCTCAGGCAGATTAAAGGATGCTTCTGCCAATGCTGTGTCATGAAGTCACTCGATTTCATTTTCATTGACTTTGCTAGTATGGCTTGCTTATTAGCTGTTTCATGTGCTGATTTGTCATTGATAAACACCATTCACAGGCCACAAGCATTTGAGGATAGTAAAACTACAACGGATACAGCAGAAGAGATCATGGATGTAAAAGATAACATTGAAATGTGCTTAAATAGTGGAAGCTGTAGTGAAGAAAATGATGATGATTCGCCCCCTTCGGAAGCCAATCGAAACAGATGTCCAGTGGATTTCAACCATGAACCTTCTTCAAGTGATGAAGAATGAGTTTTTGCTTTTCAAATTATAGTGATTCTCAGGCAGATTAAAGGATGCTTCTGCCAAAGCTGTGTCATGAAGTCACTCGATTTCATTTTCATTGACTTTGCTATTATGGCTTTATTGCTTATTAGCTGTTTCACGTGCTGATACCAGAATCAAAGGGCATTCTTGTCTTGAGAAAAACGTCTAGTCTTTTATGCTGTGGGTATGATTAGGTAATTTTGAAGGTTTTTTCTTCTCTCTAACTTTCAGCTCTTCTATTTGTGGTTAACAGTTTAGACTGCAAACTTTTGGGTTGTATATGCCATCGTTGCGTATATGCATGACCATGCATTTACTATCTCATTAAGTATTTCTTAAATTGTTTCTAGGAACTAATTTTGACCATTGGAAGTATGCTTTCCCATTTCTATTTATACTTCGAAGCTCCTTTTATATTTTACATTGATGATTATTGATACAGTTCCAACATTGGTAGGTTGTGTCAATACATACATTGTAAAGTTAATTTTATTATGAAGAGCGTTCCTAGCAAAGTTTTGGTGAAGGTAAGGTCTCACATGGGTAATAAGAGACAAAATCCAAGAGGGAGTTTATTCTCGTTTAATGGTAGTTTATTCCCCTTTGATTAGGATTATCAATATGCCTCGAGTGTCATATGCCATCAAAAGATGCATGACATTCAATCTTCTTCTTGATCTCAATAAGAAAGGTTTACTAGAGTTCAAAGTTTTGCATTAAAAAAATGAAGAGCTGAGAGTATATATGAGAAATGCAAGGAGTGAATTTCAACAGTTGATGCAAGATCTTATGTTACAGCAGTCAAGTGGGTGCTTCCTATTAAGAGTATAGAGGAAAGGCTAATAAAACAAGGAAGAGAACCAAATCGACTGCCTTGTAGAGGGTATTTAAACTATGGTAATTTAGCACAAGGATAGTAATGTATCCAGGGAATCAAGAAACTTATTGCCTCACAAATGTTAGAAATGTGAGCAACCTTCCACTAGGGTTGCAGGTCAAAGTTTGGTCAAAGACTGGTCAACAAAGTAAAGAATGATCAGATTTGGGCTAAAATTTTTATCACATATCCTGTAAAGCCCGATGAGAGCTATCCAACCATATATGACACTTTTGTATTTGGAAGCAGATTGAAGATCAAAAGTCAAACCCTAATTTCAGGTCAAAGTTGGAAAAGCAATTTTTATGGTCAAAAGCAGATGGTACATGTCAAGATCTCATAACTCTTGATCCAAGGGTCCATGTTTTAGCACTTGTAGCAATTAAAATATTACAAAACCCAAAGAAACATATTCTCAGAAATTGTGCTGCGAATCGTGGAAATCTGTTTTTGTGCTTTTTCGGTAGTGATTTCATGGTTGGAGGCTTGAGCTATAAAAAGACATATCTTGTGGCTTATTTTCATCACATGTATATTAGTCATAGATCTTGGCTTGATCATCTAGGAGCATCATTTATAAGTTTTTGTAATCTAGTGATTAGTGGAGGTGACTAGGCTCCTTTGCCATATCTTGTGTATCTTTCTTGTCCATATTTTGTCGCTTTCTCTCGCTTTTTTATTTGTCTCTATATTAATTTTGGACCTAAGAACTAACAATTGGTATTAGAGAAGGTATGTGAGAGTTGTGAGAGGGTTTTGCTTGAGCAACTTTCTTGGTTAAGTACTAGTTTGAGAGATATGGAAATGTTCTCCATGGTATTAGTAGATCATTTCAATGGAAGCAACTTTCACACATGGAAGACACATCTTTTATATTATCTCATGACCATTGATCTATGGGATGAGGTTGAAGAAGAAGCGAAGGGACTAGAAGGAGGAGGAATTGGATTGTATACAACAATTGCTCAAGATTTTTAAGGTCCAAAGCTGAAAGTGCTACATCGTTTTCATCTAGTGGAGCTGGAAATACTCAAGTAGGAGGGGCAATCGTTCTTACAACACGAGGAGCGGTTTCAACTTCAAATCAAGGCCCATCTTCAAGTCAAGGCCCATCTTCAAGTCAAGGTCCATATGCAACAGCTATATCTAGAAATAGAAAAGCTTTGTCCACCATAGGTATGAGTTTGAGTAATGAATGTATACATAACCTTGCATATAACAAGAGTGAAGGGGAAGCATGGATCAAATTTGAGGGAATATTTGGTACAAGGAATCAAAAGTCTCTTATATCTCTTCTTATTTCCTTCTTTCAAATTTAAAATGGGTTACTCAACATCAACGGAAGAGCACATTAATAAATTTAAGAGCTATCTAGCTTAATTAGCTGAGATGGCATCCAATCTTAGAAGCTATAGCCGTAGGGATTCTCTTGAAGAGATTGTCACTATTCTGCAAAAGAAGATTAACCCTAATCTTGACATAGTATTGAAAGCCATATAAAAGGAGGAGAAAAGGCTTATAGCAGATGAAGGCAAAGAGAACACATTTGCAGCAAAGGTAAAAAGTTAAAGAAGTGCAAACATCGATGATTGTGGTAGGACAAACTACAAATAGGCAGATTGTTATTCAATAAATCCTTGCAAAATGTGTGGTGGTAAGACATAAAGCAGAATTTCATTTCAAGAAAGAAGAAGATGAAATAGTAACAAAAGAAAAGATTTCGAAAAAATGTGTTCCCAAAAATCGCACCATGAATCTTGGAAATGTGATTTTTGGGCTTTTTTGGCAATAATTTCGTGGTTGGAGATGTGGCCTACAAAAAGACACATCATGTAGCTTATTTTCATCACATGTACATTAGTCATAGCTCTTGGCTTTATCATGCAGGAGCATCTCTTGTAAGTTTTTGTAATCTAGTTATCTTTGGAGCTGTTTAGGCTCCTTTGCCATATCTTGTGTATTTTTTTTCTCCATATTCTCTCTCTCTCTCTCTCTCTCTCTCTCTCTCTCTCTCTCTCTCTCTCTCCTCCCCCCCCCCCCACTTTGTCTCTATATCAATTGTGGGAGTAAAAACCAACAATGAATTCACACATTAGTTTCTTTGGATCTCATATTGGCAGTAAATATTGATTTCTTATGAAGAGCTCTCCTAACAAAGCTTTGAAGTTAAGGTCATCACATGGCTGATAGGAGACAATATGCAAGGGATAATTTATCTTTTTGATTAGGATAATCAATAAGCTGTAAGTATGAGAAGCATAATGTCAAAGGATGCATGATATTTTGTTTTTATCTTTTTTCAAGCAAAAGAAGTTCACTAGGGGTGAAAGCTATGAACGAATAGGTGAAGAGTTGAAAGAATAGATGAGGAATGCATGAGTGCATTTCTTGAGTTGATGCAAGATCTAATCGTACGTTAGTTTAAGTACATGGCAAGTGTAGAGGAGAAGCTGATACAACAAGAGAGAGAACCAACTGGACATATTGTCTTGTTGAGCGTATATTTATAGCAAGCTATGGTAATTAAAAACAAAGAACTAGTTAGTCATGGATGGGGTATGCATGGACATCCCTTATGGGTGACCATGTGTATCTCATAAGATATTTGTGTGAAGCATTTTTGAAAATCGAAGGTGAACATGAATACAATTATGCATGTAAATGTGGAGGCACAACTAGGATCTCAAGGAATTATGATGCTCAACATGTATTTAGGGACGAGTGTGACATGGGTTCATAAACAAGGAATTGGCCCCTCATGGGAAACTCAAACACTTCAAATTTGGGGATAATAATCACTTTTGAAACTTTTGCCTTGGAGCATATAAGGTACTTATAACACTCTGATGTTTCTTTTGGTTTTTCCCCTCCACAAAAAAATCCTTTCATTAGTTAATAAAAACACCCAAAGGGCGACAATCCCAACTGAGCTCTCAAGCTGCCAAGGCCTACCACTGGGAGGAGCAAAGAGGCCCAATCGTTGACGAAGAAAATCCTTCCAAGGCTCACGGCTAGGAAGAAGACCACAAACAACAAACTTGCCTAGCAAGGCTCTTTTCTATCAGGCAAACTCAATGATCCCAAGGCAAGCACGTTCCAGGGGGAGGGTGATGACATGCCAAGCAACTTTAGCCCGAGTGGGGCTGCCATCCCCGCCAAACCATAAGAAATTCTGTATTAGCCGCTAAATCTGACTAATATAGGAGCTCAAAAAGATCCATCAGGAGGTGACATACCACATCGTCGCCAAGAGAACCTAATTAGCCACCACAAGTCTCCCAACCAAGGACATATAGGTAGTGCTCCAATGCAATAACTTCCTCCCGATGGTCAGGAGGGGAGAGATCTGTTTCTCATGCGAAAGATCAAGACCAATATGGCACCCCATGTATCTAACTGTCGTGCTAGGAAGGATCCACCGAAACTGCTCACAAAGAAGCCATCTAAGGAGAGCATCCGAGCTAATCCAGAATCCACAAGACTTTTGCCAATTGATCTTGGCACTAGAGGCATCATAGAATCTATCCAAAGCATGTTGAAATGTGACCAAATTGGCCTCTTGGCCCTGCAAGTAAATGGCAGTGTCATCAACAAACTCGGCATCCAACAGAATCTAATCCCTAATCGGGAGCCTTATACCATGCAGCCTAGTTTCTTCAGCAGTCAAGAAGGCGCTCATGGCCTCAACAAAGAAGAGGAACAAAGGAGGGGCCAAGGGGCAACCCTGTCTAAGTACTCTTAAAATATTGAACCTTTCCCCCTCTCTCCCCCCCCCCCCCCCCCCCCCCCCCCCCCCCAACATCCTTGATCCAGCGAGCGGGAAAGCCCATACAAAGCATCGTATCCTCGAGAAATTCGCACTCAAGTCAACTTGATCATAGGCTTTCTCAAAGTCCAAAAGAAAAACTGCAAGAGGCTCATCGTGCATCCTGGCGAGGGAGACAGCTTCCTAGAAGGTGAAGATGTTGTCAAGGATACTATGACCCTCGACAAATCCAGTCTGCGTTGGATGAATTAATGTCTCCAGTAGCGGCTGCAGTCTCAAACTCAGAGCCTTCGTGAGAATTTGGGAGGCTGAGTTGAGAAGCATGATTGGATGCCACTGCATGATATCGTCCATCTGCCCTCCTCCTTGGGGATGAGGAAGATCAGACCCTCGGCAAGCAACGGGAGAAGGTGACCCTCCTCCATGACCTCCTGGAAAGCACGTATGATCCCATCACCAATGATCCCCCAATACCTGAGAAAGAAGTTGTTTGATAGACCATTGTCACCCGGGGAACTGTTCCTAGCTAGGCCATGCAACGCGTCAAGAAGCTCACTATCAGTTAAGGGGGCCAGAAACCAAGTCTCCATCTCGTCAATCACAGAATGCCTCACATGCTGCAAGACATAGCGTTTGCTCTCTTGCCAAGGCTCCGAGCATGTTTTCGCAAATAACAGGGTGTGGTAGAACTGAGTGGCAATCTCCCTCAGCTCCCCAAGCTCCGTAGTGCCAGAGCCATCCATCTGACGAAGCTGCCTGATCCCACCACACGTATGCCATGATCGAACCGACGAAAAAAACTCAACAGAGATACGATCATCAACCCGAGTCCAATGTGCAGCCTGCCTATGATGGAAGAAGGAAGACTGCCTATCCTGGACCTCCCTTAGCTCCGGCTGCGCTTGAGCAAGCTGAGGGCCAGTCCACTCGCAGTTCAGGCGGCGCTCCAAGCAGCGCTGGAGGGAGGCAATACCCCTGTGGAGGCAGCACTCGCTCTCCCAAAGCCTAGTCAGCCGCTGCTTGCTCTCCTCACGCAATAACAAACCGATATGTTTCAAGCCAATGGCAAGGGACTGAGCCCGACATCCCTCTCCCAGGACCCTAGGCAGCTGGGACCAAATCACATCAATCGGACCAGCCAGACTCCCATCAAGCTGAACTTGCTCAGGAATACGTAACACCATGGACCCTTTGGCATCCCCCTCCGCCAAGGAGACAACCACTGGGACATGATCAGAGAAGCAAGAGCCTGCCACAATACATGTATTTGGCATTGGACATCCAGAGATATGTGTGTGAGAGAGAGAGAGAGAGAGAGAGAGAGAGAGAGAGAGAGAGAGAGAGAGAGAGAGAGAGAGAGAGAGAGAGAGAGAGAGAGAGAGAGAGAGAGAGAGAGACATTTTAACGTCTATTAGAGACCAAAATCGGCATATGAGACAAAACATATACATCAGTATGATCCAATCCATTGTGATCCCAAAAGGAAAATAAAGTGTGGGTACAAAACAGAATATAAAAGGAGTGGATAATAGCTGGCATCAAGGGTATGGGGTGCTATGGGTATGCACTCTATATGCTCAATAGGTGATGTACAAATATGATATGCATAGGGAGGGGAGGCTCGGTGGTGTCATAACGCTCTAAGTGCCTGGAGTGGGTGTAGGATATAGTGCATCGGTGGGTAAGGCATCGTGGCGATCCTCAAAATGCTCTGCACATCGAGATTGACAGGGGTGTGCTGCTGACGTCTCCGTATCTCCATGTCATGGCGTGCGTGAATCACCTGATCTCTCTGGGCCCTTTGAAGAGCTGTGGGTAGCGGCCTCTGATGTCCTCATATGCCTGGCATCTACATGTGTAGTGCTCCTCGTCCTCCACCTCCTCTCGGCACATCCTGCATAATCTCTCGTCCCTGGGGGTATGTGTCGCTCGCCCAACCTCAATCTCGAGCTGGTGTGATGATACTCTGAGCTGCCCAATGGCCACTCTCTCTGCTGGAGCCATGTATGTATCCATGTATCGTGGTCTCTGGATGAAACCATCCGCTGTCAAAGTCAGGAAGTGCTCTCTGTAGTGTTGCCTCTTTGTGGGAAGAGGCTCTCGTGGTGCTATCCATGTCTCCCTGACGTGTATCTGTAGTAGGTCCTGACGGATGATCCTGTTCCTCTCCGAACGAGAGAGGGTAATGTAGGGGGAAGAGAGGTCATACTGAAAAGGGGGGAGATTGGTAATGCTCATGCCATGGTCTGCTAACCATCGGTAGGTCTGTGCATACCATACTTTCTCATGCCCTGTCTCTGCCAAATGTCTAGAGCTCTCAAATGCAAGCGTGGTGAGTCGGCTGGTGGGGAGCTCTCTGACTCTCAGAATAAAGGTCACGAGCTGAAAGAGGGTCTCCACTAGCATCGGTGGCATGCCAAGCTCAGCTCGTATAATGTCGTGTGGAACGGAGGGCTTGCTGCGGAGCAAGCGTGAGATCATGGTGACTTGGGGCCTCTCAATCCGCCTCCACATCGCCTCTGTGATCCCTGGTGCCCATACTGCCACTTTGTACATCAATGCGAGTGTCACTAGAGTATCACAGAGAGAGAGAGAGAGAGAGAGAGAGAGAGAGAGAGAGAGAGAGAGAGAGAGAGAGAGAGAGAGAGAGAGAGAGAGAGAGAGAGAGAGAGAGAGAGAGAGAGAGAGAGAGAGAGAGAGAGAGAGAGAGAGAGAGAGAGAGAGAGAGAGAGAGAGAGAGAAGGGCAATCGAAGGTGGTGGCAGACTAAATGTGATTATTGATTCGAGCTATGTTTCAAGATAATGGTGAGTTTCTTGTTCGGGATTGTCTTCACCAGCTTGCCCTCTTTGCTTGACATCCTTCAAGGATGGAGAATATGAATAGCTTGTGTCATCACTCTGCCAAGCTTGAATCCATGAAACCTTGTTCAAAGTGTTGAGAATAGGAGTGAAGAAGAGAAAGCTATTGGAAGGCGGCTGGAGTTGTAGAAGGAGCTTCTTCGTCATCTTTGGAGGGGGCAAAGAGAGGGTGCTGAAGTTTGATACAAAGGAGGGAAACTTGGCACACCAAGAGCTCTATGAGAGATGCTCTAGCAGAGATGGAGATCCACAGCCCTTAATGTACAGGAAGGACGACGACAGGGGTAGATGGTGGTTGGAGAGTCGGCAGCCATAGGTTGTAGGGAAAAAGAAGCCTGTGGCAGCTAGATGAAGAAATGGTGACATGCATGGGCTGTTGGCTGCACTGTGAGCTTTAAGAGCAAAGAGAGAAGTGATTGCCTCAATTACAGCTTTTGCAAAGAAATAAGGTGCCACAACAAGTTGCAAGATTGAAAAAAGCTGACATACAAGATTGAGACAAACCAATGGAGCAGGGTGGATTCAGTTCGTATACCGAATCCGTATGGTATGTTTTCAGGTTCGATGCACTGGGTTTGCTTCGAGTTCGTTCGGTTTGCTGCAAATTTATAGTAAGCTGTGACCAATTTGTTGGATGTTATTTTGAGATGTGAGCCCTAGGAGAACATACGGGAGTTGAGAAGCCATTCTAAGGGTGAGTTGAAAAGCCGATTGCCTTGACTATCATTTTCCAAGACATGTGGGAAATCACCTCTTGCAAAGGACCACCTTATATACCTCATAAGCGATCACCTCATAAGAAAACTTCGTACTCAATACAAATATGACACATTGGGTGAGTGGAGTAGATGATCTCTTTGGTAGCTAATCAATGGTGTCATCTCCTTGGAGGACCCACCTCATTGGGAGACCTCTTCTCCTTAGGTGATCCACCTCATTAGGTGATCTCTCAAAAGCCTAGGAAATAAAGGCTTGGGTGACCACTCCAAGGGTGATCTCTCAAGGACATGGGAGACACATACCTAGGTGACCACTCCACACGATGATCCCACTTAGGCTTGGATGCCTTATCTTGGGTTGGTATTAGCAAGGATTCGATGTTGTATATCTATCTTGCTAAGAAGTTTACGTATCATCTTTTATCTAAATCGTCAGTTATGTGCTTCTCTCCTTTGTATCTTTCTTATTCATGTTTCTACTCCTAAGTGTTTCCTGCATTTCTTGCTAAAGGTCTATATCTTAGTCTAATCATCAAGTGTAAGTGGACATTGAGCTACTCTTGTTGAGTCTCGGTGAGTGCTCTAATTCAAATATCTAGACCTACTTGAAAAGTAAAGTGCAAATTGCATTCCTTGCAATCCACACAATAATTCATCACCTATAGGTGAAAATTTGGCATGCTTGGTAGGACTGGGCTTCTCGAGTGCGTCATCTCCATTCTTTGCATTTTACATGGCTCTTACCCCTATTATTCCCTTCCCATTTATGGGAAACTCTCACCAAACCACTTTCTCTCTCCTAGGTGATTCGTTCCTAAGCTACTATTTTTCTCAAGAGTACCCTCCTTGTATCTTGGGCGATTAACCCCAAGCTTCCTATTCTATCCAACTATATTCTCTCTCTCTCTCTCTCGGGCAAATTTCTCCAAGTACTTTCTCTCTTTTAGGAGACTCTGCAACCACTCTCTCTCTCTCTCTTGTGGGTGACTCCTGCCAACTACTTTCTCTCTCTTGGATGCTCTTCTCAACCACTTTCCGTCTCTTGGGAGACTGTCTCTATAGCTACTTCGCTTCTCCTAGATGAATCTCCGTAGCCACTTTCTATGTCTTAGGTGACTTCATCTCTCTTGGCTACTCTATCTAGGAGTTTGTACCTCTATACTAGGAAATCAACTTTATTCCAACATGGTCTATGATACATACTAGTAGTCAAAATGAAGATCCGTTAAATCCAAAGAAGATACCTATCAAAAGCTATTGTGGAAGGAAAGATGAGCACTACCTCACTCCAATCAGAGGATCTGCTTCAACAAACATACTCAAATGATTAGTTGCCACTAAAGAAGTGAACAAGTTCCGAACATCTTTCTCGAGAGGAGAAAGAATCAAATTCAAAAGGTATGGAAGAAGAAATCTTGGTCCCTTTATCTATGATCAACGTTTGATTCTTGTCATTCCATGGTGGTGTGCATGAAGGCCCTAAGGACCATATCAGAATATTCCTCTCTATCTGTAAGAGCTACGGGTTTCCGTAGGGGTAGGACGCATTCTTCAACTTATTTCCCTCCATACTAGAAGGGTTGGCCGAAAAGTGGTACAACCAATATGCAAAGTATCTCTTTCTAACTTGGGAGAACTTAAAGACAAAGTTTTAGAAGCCTTTAGGCTAGGTAACTCTATAGAGAGGACTCTTGAAGAACTTGAGAATTTGACTCTACATGCGGATGAAACCTTGTCAGAGCTCATGAATAGGGCCCAATCTCTAGTGGCCAAGCTATTTGACAACCTTGACAAGTTCATGACTAAGAAATGGGTGGAGAAGGATCTCCCAAAATCTTCTCAAAAAAAGCTTCGTGAGCTCCTTTGATCAGATGCTAGCCTTAGAGATTTTGAGTCCTTGAATACAAGGATTGGAGAAGCTAGAGCTCCTTTTGGAGCATTGCAAAGTAGAAACACCTCTCCAAATGAGGACTCCATCTTAGAGTTACAGAGACAGCTAGAGGCTTGTAAGTTGAAAAAGGCATTGGAAGAGAAAAAGGCTATCGTAAAGTAAGGCTTTGATAAACTGGCACACCTAAGGCAAGAATTGGAGGAGCTCAAAGCATAAAAGGAGGTACATACGAGTTTATGGTGTACCCTTTGTGCAATCCAAGACCACTCTATCCAAAAGTATCCACAGCAAGTTGTTTACCAGTTCTTGTGAGAAGGAAGGATATGAAGCAAGGGATTGCTATTAACTCAAGGTAATAGGATTCCCCAACCAAATGTAGAATGAAGCCCCAAGTGTGCAATGGGTAGGAACAAACCACTCATCACTCCTAGGATCTCTCACATTTACTTCTTCTTTCTATGAAAACCAATCCAAGAATGAGATATGGATAGGGGAAGGATCTTGGCAAAATAGATTCCAACAATCCATAATGTGGTACCAATGTGGTGAATATATGCATATCCTAACTAACTATTCCCTCCCTAAATTTGCACCTCCATGTAGAAATTGCCCAAAACGAGGGACCACTACACCAAAAATGATCAAAAAGCTCTTTCCTCTTCCAACACTGAAGGTAAATCCTACCATACCCCTTACATATGATCACATTCATCATCGAAATCATGAAGCAAAGGAAGCACATGCACTCACTTAATACTAGAGTGATGCAACTTGAGGAGCTTCCAAGCATGATGAATCCCAAGTAAAAGTAGAAAGAATTAGAGAAGCAAAACTTGACTCATTCACAGTGACTCAAGAAGATGAGGTTGAAGGGACTTCAAGGTAAAGGCACATCAAAGTCAATCCAACTAGTGCAATCTCCCAAGAGAAAGAGCAAGTAAAGATGAAAGTTCTTCTTGAACACCCAGTTGATGAAACTACAAAAATTCCAAGGAGAAAGTGTAAGTGACCACTCCTCTGCTATGGGCATTCTCCAAAAGACACTCTAAAATGCCTCCCTATATGACTCATTGACCATGAGCCCTACATTTATAAATGAATTTCTTTACAACTTTAACAATATAAGCCCAATCTTTCCCAATCGTGATGAGCATGCCTCTCACTAGCCACCTATGTTAATATTTATATGATCACTTTGGCATCCCTATTAGACTATAAGAGCCCTAGTTGACTGCAAGTATCAAGGGCACTAATTTGATTGGTTTCATTACATGCTTGAGTTACCATGTCTATTGTTGAACCTAAACCCCACCAAACTAGCATACCCTACTGTTACATTAGCAAATCACAACAAAGTTACCCCTATGGGAATAGTAGGTGTACAAGAAGAAATGCAACGTATCATTTTGGTGGTCATTGCACTTCCCAAATTCAAAGCTTTGCCCTCTTGATAGGAAGACCATGGTTGAGGCACAACCAAGAAGTTCAAGATTGGGGAAGCAACATTATGTGGGTGTTCACTCTAGACACCTCCATGAGGAAGCTACACTTGGAAGAAGGAATAGACAAGACAATAGGCACCTCACATATAGTTTCAGAAGCACCTTACTCTCACCTTGCAATGATCACCTCCCCCTCCCTTGTCAACATATAGGCGACTACCACCACGAGTGAATCGTGGGTGACCAACTCTATAGGAGGCACCCATTCCCTAGTGGACACTTCTCAAGTTGAAGCACCTCTATCTACTGACACCTCCCAAGTCATCCAATGTAAAGTAAATCGCTCTGAAGTATAAATGGATGTTGATCCCAACTATCAGGAAGAAGGAAAATATCTCATGAAAGAATCCCAAGAAACATTTTTTTTGGAATGGATGATAAAATTGGACACCCCAAAGTTTGCAACAAGTTTGGGGCAAAGAAGAACCTACTAAGCGAGCTTGAACACATTAATCCATTGAGTAGAGTAAAATTGAGAAGCTTGGAAGCATAGTTATGATGGATGGATACTTCAAAATATAAGATCTCTAAGGAGCTTGGAGAATGAAGTCACTACAAAAAGCATAACATTAGGGCGAAAAACGGCCGAAAAGGGGCTGTTTGCTAATGAGAGATTAAGGAAATTGACAAATAGCGTCTTTCCACATGTACAAGAATATAACATTGCTGTCTCTTTTAACCGTATGGAGAATTTCTTTTTTTGATACAATTTTCTTTCAAAGCGCCGCTAAAGTGATGAAGAGTCTCGTATTCAGTGTACAATTTTTCGGTTTGATGCAAAAAAAGATACTTTTGCACACTACACAAAGCATATTCTCGAATTTCCAAGAAGGAATTGATTTTTGAAGATACGAAATATTTTTGGGTTCACAAAATGTCATGATCATTCAACGACAGGGTTAACATCAAATCAAAAGTTTCCACGTGTACAAAGCCTTTTTTTCTATAAATACTGCCAAAATTTGTGAACGTCGATTTCTCGCTTTGAACATTCTTCTTCTCCTAAGTTCAAATGGCTTCTTCTTCTCGTCGTCCTTCCAATCGCGTAACTTCATGTGAGGTTTACAACAGAAGAGAGGATTCTTTGTGGAAACCTCTTTCCGTGAAAGTAAATGACTGGGTTACTATGCTTCCTAGCTGTAGAGGTGCCCATAAAGTCAAGCGTGCCAAAAGAGACAACACAAGAAACCATTGGAAGGGACGTATTCTCAGTTTCAAATTGAAGAGATGCGGTTGGTTTGCACGAGTACAGCATGTGTACACCGCTAAGGATCTTGTTCTAGAAAATCATCTGCAATTCCCTTCGTACTGTAAGTGAAGTTTGACAATGCTCTTCTATCATTCCAGTTGATTTTGTATAATGAAACATATGTTTTTGTACTGCAGATATCTTTCCTTCCAATATTGTGGAATGGCAACCTGTTGAATGTTTAACAGGAACATTCAGAGTTCTTCATAAGGAATATGCAGAACTCATGTATGCAGAGAAATCTGTTTAATTCTTCAATAGCATAGAGTTATTTGTCCATTATGCAGATTATCACGTGTCGTCAGGGAGGAGTTCTTATGGAATTCTTGTACACGTACCTAGTCCTTGCATCTCTTCATTAGATTGGGATGCTCCTGATCATTCAACAGTTTCAAGTTTTCTCTGCAAAATTAAATTTGACATCCAGAAGGCAATGTCAGCAGGCCGAATTTCGAGAAGGATAAATATTCAATGGTTTTTGCCTATTCATGTCTTTGTAGCATGCTTTAAAAACATGTTATTACAGAAAAAAAAAACAATGTGGTTGAATAGGAGAGTCCCTATTTCAGAGATTGATGATGTTTTAGGTAGGGAATGGGATAGCAAAGAAGTTCAAAAGCTAGGTGACATTATTTTATGTAAAGTTAGTCCCAATTCTCTTTCAATCTCATATCAGATATGTCGACAATCTCTGGTTCTAGGATATGACTATAGAAGGTGGAAAAAAAAGCTTGGACTTTGGATAGCCTTGGACTCAGAGGAGAGCTGTCCAGAATTTGAGTTAGAAGTATTGATTCATCCAGATTTTCAATCAAGGAAAATAATTGTCACTGCAAATTGGAATCTCAGAAATGTAAGGGAGCTTCTAGAATACCTTGATGAGGTATCATCTCAGTGTAGATTCTCAATTGATGATGTAATAGTTAACATTAGATCAGAGAAATCATTATCTTGCATAAGCTGCCTGCCACCAAGGGTGATTAAGTTCCAACCTTTAAGATTGTAACAAGTTAACCCTGACATTCTTACATAATGTATCTTCATCTAATAGAAGCTTCTATTGATACTTCTATTGAATTTTCTTGGCAGGATGGTTACAAACAATGTGTGTTAAATTATTAATTTTAAATGTCTTAGATATTTTTTAGGTCCTTAATTTCATATTTCCATTGATTTTTTTTTTCAGGAGTGAATTGATGACTAAGAAATAATTATACAGGAACTTGCATAAGTTAATTCTAGATGAAGAAGAGATCTAGAATTGAATATCTAATTTCAATTTAATAATTATAGTCTATCAAAGGTGCACACTAGTCTCAGTTAAATAATTTGATTCTATCCAACTTTTCTGTCCTCAAGTAATGCAAGAGAAATTATCATGGTACACATAACAAGTAATATAAGAGAGTGTGGAGAACTTGGTGCAAATTCCAATCCAAGGTTTGGTATTTCAATATTAGAAGAGCATGTCTTAAGGCATAAAGCAGAGGAGACGAGATAAGTGAAGACGACCGATGCAAGCGACTAGTGCAATCTGAAATTGTCGGATGACCCTTATCGCTTACATCGGTCGTGTTAGCAAACTACCGCGAGAGAAATTATCATGGTACAAACGCAAACTACCAAGTAATATAAGAGAGTGTGGAGAACTTGGTGCAAATTCCAATCCAAGGTTTGGTATTTCAATATTAGAAGAGCATGTCTTAAGGCATAAAGCAGAGGAGACGAGATAAGTGAAGACGACCGATGCAAGCGACTAGTGCAATCTGAAATTGTCGGATGGCCCTTATCGCTTACATCGGTCGTGTTAGCAAACTACCGCGAGAGAAATTATCATGGTACAAACGCAAACTACCAAGTAATATAAGAGAGTGTGGAGAACTTGGTGCAAATTCCAATCCAAGGTTTGGTATTTCAATATTAGAAGAGCATGTCTTAAGGCATAAAGCAGAGGAGACGAGATAAGTGAAGACGACCGATGCAAGCGACTAGTGCAATCTAAAATTGTCGGATGGCCCTTTTCGCTTACATTGGTCGTGTTAGCAAACTACCGCGAGAGACTTCAAGAAGTGACCTTGCGTAAAGATTTGACTCACGAGTATAAAAACTAGCAACAACGATGAAATGGATAATACGACCGATGCAAGCGATAGGGGCAATCCAAGATTCTCCGATTCCCCGTATCGCTTGTATCGGTCGTGTCCTCTTAATTCTTTATGTCCTTCTGTAACTTCTCGAATTTAAACACTTTCCAACAAGAATGAAGTAAAAAACCCACAATGCATTCATAATTGTGACATTAATAAACTTAATTGGACCATCCAATGAACTTTTGTCAAACTCTCAAGAGGTTCAATACAACTGTGACCATCTTCCAGATGAGGATTGGCATAACTACATACAATTTGTACATAAATAAATCTTCCAACCTTGGTTGGTTTTACAATTGATTTCAATCTAAGACTCAAAAATTGATTTAACCCTTTCTATCCTTTTTAGAGCCTTGCTTTCTCTATTGCTTCTGTCCCTTTTTGGAGCTTTCAGCTTGACTCTTTATGTTGTTCCCATGCTTTAGTGGTGAGTGAAGAGGAAGCCCTTTCTTTTTATCTTCAGACTGTTTTCTATCAGGTGGAGGGGGTGGATGTGAGTCTGGATCATATGGGCAGATTGCATGTTTCATGATACTATTTATTGCTCTCTCTCTGATCAAGATGATCCATGCATCCGGGTAGTCTGATAAATTCAATTCAGGACTGTGGAACCTTCTTTCCAAGAATCTTACAGCATTTGCAATCACTCTCCAGCCACATGATGTTGAGTCTCTCTGCAATGGCACATGAATTTGGCTGTATCCAAATTGCTTTTGTTCATTCATTTTAGCTATTCCTGGAAAATTCTGATCAATATGCATCTTGAGAAGCTTTGCAGCACTGCATTGTAAAGTGAAAATCAAAACGGGGCATGGCTTTAAAATAAAGAACAACAAAATGTATAGTAACTTACACTTTGCAATTCCCATGCTGTGATGGAAGAGAATTGAGGAAAAGAGCTTGATATGCATTGAAGTCCACAATAATAAAACTCCAATGGCCCCTGTCAATGAGTTGCATGTAAATATACTTTCTTAAATGAAACAAATATGTTTCCAAAATGAAGATGAATACTTACTTTTCAATATATGGGTAAATAACACATTCTACTTCTTCTGTAAAATCCTGTAGAAAGGACTTGGCATCTCCATGTTTATGCAAAAAACACTGTGTCACCAGAGGATCTAAAATAAATACTTTTCTTTGAACCGCTTCCTCACATTGTTGAAGAAGAACCTTACAAATCAAGAAATAAAAATGCAGTTAAGGAACTAGGAAATTATGCAAAACAAAAGCATTTTAAGGCCTCTAGATATACCTGAGTGAAATGTTGACCACACTATCTGATATTTCAACATGAAGCTCCCTCAACATTTTGTTATCTTCAGGTCTAATGTCAAGAAACAATTCATTTTGCCATGGCATTGCAACATTAACTATTACCTGCCCATCTCCTTTCTTGAGGAGCTCTTTATTTGCTTTCTGTAACTTTTGAATCTGGGTTAAGATGGCACTTTCCTCTGTAAATAATCCCTGCTTTTTCCTCTCCTCCTCACTATTTGCTGCAGTTCTAGTCTCATGATCATGAGTGACTTGAGCGTTGATCTCTTCAATGACAACTGTTGTTTTAGGTGCTCGATGTCCCTGATCGCTTGCATCGGTCGTCTTCAAATTTATCATCAAATATCAATGAAATATATCTTACAATTCAAAATACTCAATTATCACTAAGAAAACGATAATTGGAAAACTATAATGAATGACTCTTTCCACTATCAGAGGCACGACCGATGCAAGCGATAGCAGTCATCCGGAAATGCTCGTATGTCCCTGATCGCTTGCATCGGTCGTCTTTAAATTTATCATGAAATATCAATAAAATATATCTTACAATGCAAAATACTCAATTACCACTAAGAAAAAGATAATTGGAAAACTATAATCAATGACTCGTTCCACTGTAAGAGACACGACCGATCCAAGCGATAAGAGTTATCCGTAAATGCTCGGACGTCCCTCATCGCTTGCATCGGTCGTCCCTGAATTCATCATCATATTTCAATAAATAGTAGTTAAAATAAAGGTAACAATGCATTATACTCAAGCATAGCAAAGGAAACCAAAATTTGCAAGCTATGATCAAGGATTCGATGATATTAAAAAACATGACCGATCCAAGCGATTAGGGTTATCCAAAAATCTCGGATGTCCCTAATCGCTTGCATCGGTCGTGTCCACATTACCTTACGTAGAGAGCGCTCTCTATAGAAATTGTGAAGTAGCCTAAAAACGTGGTGGCAATGGAACCTCGACGCTTGGCAAGTGTTGACAGAAAAAAATGAAGGAAATGAATAGGGAAGCTTAAATAGGTCCCAAAACTGAGTTGATCATTGTGCCACGTGGCATGCCCCGATTGGTCCACGTCAGATACCCGTTGCGAATTCCAACGTCTTTTGCCACGTGGCATGATTTGATTGATCCACGTCATCTATCCGTTGCATCGGGGAACGTACACTTTACCACGTGGCACTCTATGATTGGCCCACCTCATTCGACCGTTTCTTCCCTCCTCGCCTATAGAAAGCTACTTCCTTCACAAACTCAAACTTTCAACCTTCAGAGAACTTGTCTCACTAGAGACACGACCGATCCAAGCGATAAGAGTCATCCGTAAATGCCCGGATGTCACTCATCGCTTGCATCGGTCGTCCCTGAATTCATCATCATATTTCAATAAATAGAAGTTAAAATAAAGGTAACAATGCGTTATACTCGAGCAACACAAAAGAAACCAAAATTTGCAAGGTATGATCAAGGACTCGATGCTATTTAAAAAACATGACCGATCTAAGCGATTAGGGTTATCCAAAAATCTCGGATGTCCCTAATCGCTTGCATCGGTCGTGTCCACATTACCTTACGGAGAGAGCACTCTCTATAGAAATTGTGAAGTAGCCAAAAAACTTGGTGGCAATGGAACCTCCACGCTTGGCAAGTGTTGACAAAAAAAAAAGAAGCAAATGAATAGGGAAGCTTAAATAGGTCCCAAAACTGAGTTGATCGTTGTGCCACGTGGCATGCCCCGATTGGTCCACGTCAGATACCCGTTGCGAATTCCAACGTATTTTGCCACGTGGCATGATTTGATTGATCCATGTCATCTATCCGTTGCATCAGGCAACGTACACTTTGCCACGTGGCACTCTGTGATTGGTCCACCTCATTCGACCGTTTCTTCCCTCCTCGCCTATAAATATCTATTTCTTCACAAACTCAAACTTTCAACCTTCAGAGAATTTCTCACCTACATGTGTATTTTTCTTTCGTCGCCGACACGACCGATACAAGCGATTTTTGCCGTTTGACCTACGTTGACTCGCTCTAGTCGCTTGCATCGGTTGTGTTCTCCTAATAGACATACAAGAGAAGCTGCAGCTTAGATGGAGGTAATGAATGAGATCCTTAGTGTCTCTCCATCAGAGAAACTTCTTGATTTCATGGTTCAAGAGGGTTTAAGTGTAGATTATTTTCCTGATGCAATGACCATATTCAACCCCAAAATTGATTTTGAAAAACTCTTAGAGAACTCGAAAAGATTTCTTAAGGATGAGTGGGAGATTTTCTTGGGGTTGGTCAATGGGAGGATCCTTTCTATTTCTCAGAAAACCTATGTCCATCCTCACATCTTTGGGAAGGATCCAATAGATAGGGCTAAAATCACAAGAAAATGCAGAAGGATATTCCCTTTGCCAGGGAAGCTTGATTTATGCCCAGAGCATGAAAAGGACTGCTGCTTGCTCCCTTTAAACATTGCTTTCTTGATATGGCTTGATCATATCTCAGTTGAAAGGGAGGAAAATGTTCATGATGAAGACGAGCCTTGCTTAGAGCTGGCACTTGAGGCTAGCTCAAAAACTATGAAAGGTGTCATGGAGATTGTTGAGGAGATCAATCTCCAAGCAGAAGAAGAGCAGGTCAAAGATTTCGATGTGGCCACTTTTAAAGCAGAGACTGCAATAAGGGAGCCAACTGAAGAAGTTCAAGTGTCTGAGAAGTCCCTACTTCTCCCAAATCTACCTTTTTACTTTATCTCTGGGAAAGACTTCATACCTCTATTTTACATTCAGGAACTTTTCAATCTAAGGGAGGACTACTGTCTTGCAGCTATAGCTGAGGCATAAGAAGTTGCAAGGAGATTCATCAATAAGAAAGGAGAAAGAAGAGAGGAATTTTTGCGTCTTGATTTGGATTTGTCTAATGAAGAATTCAAAGATTCATCACAAGCTCTTTCAAAATGCTTTGAGAAAGCTATCTCAGAGAAGCCAAAACTTGCTGATGAAGAGTTTGATGAGCATCAGAAGCAACTTGGAATATACTCGTTTGGACGTGGCTATTCATTCTTGGATGTCGTTGAGGACAAAGGAACAATTTGTATTGACTCAAAAGAGCTCATTGAGGAGGAAGATGAGGTCAAGGTATGTTGTTTGATATATTCTATCAATTAAAGTTTTTGTCCGAGATCTCCATTCTTAAGTGAGAAAATGACCACGACCGATGCAAGCGATACAACCTAACGGATAATCTTCGTTGGGCCTTATCGCTTGTATCGGTCGTGTTCGGACTTGAAGAGGAAGATGAGGTCAAGTATGTAGTAAAATATATTCTCATGATTTAAAGGCAAAGGAGATGAGATGGGCTTGATGCAAAATCTCTATCTTGTGTCAGTTTGTCCAAGTTCTCCATTAGAAGTGTCAGAAGTCAATCACGACCGATGCAAGCGACAAGGCCCATCAGATATTTTCCGTCGGGCCTCATCGCTTGCATCGGTCGTGTTTGGACTTTAGGAAGATGACGTCAAGGTATGCAGTTAACTATAATCTCAAGAACTTTAGGTTAAGGATATGAGATGGGACCAATGCAAAATCTCTTTCTTGTATCAGATTTGTCCAAGTTCTCCATCCGAAGTGTCAGAAATGGATCACGACCGATGCAAGCGATTAGGCCCATCGGATATTTTCCGCTGGGCCTCATCGCTTGCATCGGTCGTGTTTGGACTTGAGGAAGATGACGTCAAGGTATACAGTTAACTATGTTCTCAAGAACTTTAGGTTAAGGATATGAGATGGGACCAATGCAAAATCTCTTTCTTGTATCAGATTTGTCCAAGTTCTCCATTCGAAGTGTCAGAAATGGATCACGACCGATGCAAGCGATTAGGCCCATCGGATATTTTCCGATGGGCCTTATCGCTTGTATCGGTCGTGTCTAGGAGTTGCATGCAGCAATGATAATACATGTCTTGCTTGTGGGAATTCCCCTCATTTATCAAACATTAGATGTTTCTAGGCAGTTTGCAAATAGATATTGATGACGACCGATGCAAGCGATAACGACAATCTGAATTTCTCTGAAGACCCTTATCGCTTGCATCAGTCGTGTCTCTTGCTTTTCTTTCTAATAGTTTCAAGTTACTTCACATGTTTCCTTAAGTGTGCTTGCACTTCATCTAACCATGTTTTTCATTTTTATCACAGTTAACTTTATTGGATGAAGACAATTACCTTGGCAGGGGCAAGGGAACAAGAAAAGCCTTAGAAGAGAAAGGAAAAGCAAAGGTGGATATTCATTCTATTATCCACTATCTTCCAAAGTTGAACCCAGACACTTTTTGTGTTATTCACAAGCAGTATAGTGAGGAGCCAGACTTTGCATTGTTCTGCTTGAGGACTCTATCAAAATACATGGGTTTTACTCCACTACCCTTTAATGCTTTCAGAGTTTTACTGCTTGAAAGAGCAACTGCATTCAGAATTTTTGGATATGCCCCAGGACTCAATGCTTCAAGGGCAGGGTACTTTCTTTGTTATTCAAGCTATGCAATGGCTGCAGGGGTGTCAGATTTAAAAAGCATTGCTGGATACAGGAGAAAAGAGTTCCTGAGATATAGAGGTGATTTGCCAGAGCCAAGCTCTTTCAAAAGGCTCAAGGAATGACTTGATTTTTTCAAATTCTATATCTCAACAAATGTACATATACAGAAATTGCCCAATGTGATATAAGACATTGCAAATTTTTTTGGTGTAATTGTTATTGATTCTCTAGTCAAAGTCATCTGATGGTAGTAGACATATTTCTTTTCAAAGCATAATACATCATGAAATGTACATACATGACATCTTTTATTTCTCAAAGAAATAAAAGACATTGCAAATATTAAAGCTCTGTTTGAAATGTGGTCTTTTTTAGTTTGTGATATTGATACATGATTTGTCTGGAGATAGCCATATCCTTCTGATTATATTTGGCATGAGGTCCTTTGTAATTGTCTTCTAAAGAACCAATCAAAAAGCTCTCTGAAGGCATTGCTCTTTGTTACTCCTCCTCCTTTCCTTGTACACCTAAAGAAGCTTGTCCTTGCTTGATAAAGAGATTTTTCCATGCCTTGGGTGTTCCACATGGCAAGTGGTTCTTTTTCTGCAAAGAATGCACCATGCACAAGAAGAATATGCTGGAAAGCAGAAGAATTTCATTAGATCTTTATTTCAATTAAAAATAAATAAATTGAATAAAATATCTTTGGAGCTCACCAAGTAGTATGTTATGTCTTTGGCACCCCATGCCTCTATGATGGTTTCTATAAGCTCTGTGGTCGCCTTTCTGAAATCTGTCACATAACTTTTTGATGTTACCTGCTGCCTCATGATCTTTAAAAGATTATCTAGTTTGACCCACACCTCCATTCTCTCTTTTGCTATTTCTGGTTTGCTTTTTACATTAGTCGTGACCTCACAAAATGTTTTCCATGAATTCCACATGGCATTAAGTTGTTTGCCATCATGGTCGCTGAAGAATCTCCTTGCTTTTGCACCTCCCATTGAGACATCCTGTAAAACATCACCTGTATTTTGTGAAAGCTTTGGATCTTTTCTTAGATGAACATCACCACCATGAAACCCCATTTCTGAAAGAAGACATTCACATTTTTTTATGCATTCATCTGCAAGAGTTGTAGGCTTGATAGAATATGCATAATCCAAGTGAAGACGGACCAACTTGTCAATGATTCTTAACTCTGCATGTAGTGTACATATGTGTACATTTGTCAATGCTATTGGAAGTATGGGATCCCAAATCATTGAAGAAGATGAGTAGTTACGAAGAATAACATTTTGTCTAGAAGGAGCCTCTTCACCCTCAGCTCTAGTAATCCATCCATTTGTGCCTGGGCTTTGCATGCAGTACAAGCAAGGGTATTTAGAATTTTCTCCCCCACTTATACCAAACATGCATTTGAGTGTCTTTAGGTCTCCACTCAAATGCCACTCAACTTGAAAGTTTTCGTAGTCTTTGACATTCAACAATTCTCCTGCATGATGCCCTTGGATAACATTTGGAATGTTTGTCTGTGAGAATAACCATTTAGGTGTTTTATGGCTCTCAGATGGAACTTGAGCACAACCAACCCACCATAACTCCATTTCTGATTGTACTTTGAGAGATGGAGTATCCAATTTCCCAAGGCTATAGTCCAAAGCTTTGTTCATCAGTGCATCAATGCTTATTCTCTCCATCTTTTGATGTTTTTTAAGCTCAGCTTCATCAAGTTTGATTACAAATTTCAATAGACCAGAACATTCATGCTCTTTTATATTATAGAACTGAACCATGTATGTTTGAAGTTTTATAACATCTATCCATATGTTGTTAAATGCATTGTAAGTGAAATGTAACTTTTGTTTTCCTACTTCGTAAGGCATGTTACCGTGAATATGTTTATATTCACCAAATACTGATGTGATCTTCTTATTCAAGCAAAGCCGAAACTTTCCTACATGATGGGGTCTAGGCAATCCAAAACTTCTAACTTTGTTAAATTTTAAAAATTCACACCAAACTTTTGAAATTGCTCTATAACCTTTCCTACTCACTCCGACACTATCACAAATATTTTGAATTTGAGATGGTTCTAGTAAAAGATTCATTTCTGTCATGAGTTTTTGAAAAACAAAGCGTTTCAAGCATGTATTTTCATTTAGTTTCAATAGTCTTAAAACATCATTTTGACTCAAATTTCATTACAAAAATGTATGCGCTCAAAACTGCTCGACATATTGAAACCTAGCACATTTGTCACATGATCTCTAACAATTTTCATTCTTTTCTTTTTCTGGCCAGATTTTTCAGTCAAATCTAAAAAAGGTTTTACTTGTTTTGACCGCATTCTCAAACCTATAGGAGTTTCTTTCATTTTTTTAAAAGACTCTAACTGAGAAGATAAAGTGGATAATTTGTTTTCTAGCTCCCTCATATGTAAATTCTTCTGGTGTAGTGTGTTTTGTAAATAGTTTATGTATTGTACATAATTCCTTGAAATATCCCAGAGCCTTGACCAATAGCCTCGTAAACCATCCTCACCATCTCCCACAAATCTAATCAGATCATGAAGATTATGAAAAGGGGGGTACCTTCTAGTTTGTGGATCAATTGGATAAACAGATCCATCTGTCCATATGTCGATATGTTTCTTGCCTTCCTTTCGCAATCCATCCACTTCAAGAGGATGAAGAGCCCTTCGAAATACGTTTCTTGTCGTCGCATACTCCTGTCTAACTGCAATGTTGATATGGAACTTTTTACAATGATTTCGATTGTTTGAAAGCTCAGGGAGAGTATTTGGGTTAACGTTCTCCATGGTCTGCTATGAAAAATGACCAGCAAGTGTCTAAAATGACGTGAAAGGGAGAAACAGGCTTGCTATGAAAAGTAGAGAAAAAAAGCGCAAAACGTCATCAGCACACATTATATAGGTCCGTGAACAAGAGGAAAATTCAACTTTTGAGGCGTAAGATATCACACAAACTTCGAGGCGTAAGATATCACACAAACTTTTCATGATTATATGATACGAGTTTCTCTCTCTTCAAAATTTGCATAAGCTACGTTTTAAATGAACTTACACGGAATTTCTTAAAGGATTTGACAACTTTAATCCCGATTAAGCACAACTAATTGAAATCCTTACACGGCCCTTTTTGGGCCGTTTTTCGCCCTAATGAGTAGCACACTCATTGTACTTACCATGATCATCCCTTGCATCACTTGCGACTTTAGAGCATGTAGACACTAGCATCATCTCTTTTTTGGAATAAGGGAAACTCCTCTCCTACTTCCCCTCTATTTTGTAGATGTGGTACTCCCTTAAATCCCTCCTTCTCCAGTGATGAATCTCTTCCTTCTGCACCTATAGTTCTCCTCTCCTCTCTCTCAGTTATGCCTCTCCTCTAAGTGTTTACATGTATAGATTCTCCTCCCTTCAATGGTGGCTTCCCTCTTCATTTTTAATCCTTCTCCTACATGTGAATAATTTCTCTTTCATGTGCGTGACCTCTCTGGGATGAAGGGACAATAGTGGTAGACAATATGTAGCGGCATTATTGGTATCACCTTTGGGTTTGATGACCACTCGAATCCCCACGGGAAACCACCTTATGTAGTAGATACCTCTTGTTGGGAGACACCACCTCCTCTTAGGCAACACCACCTCCTCCTAACAACCTTGATGACACCTCCTCTTATTGGAAACCTTCCCTTGGGTGATATATCCTTCTTGGCAACCTCCCTGTGGGCGAGACCTCCTCCTCTCGGGTCATCACCCCTCCATGGCATAAGGCCTAGGGAAACCACATATTCCAAGACATGTGGTGGACTATCATATGCCAAGACATGCACGATAACCATCTCTTGCAAAGGACCACCTTATATACCTCATTAGGTGGCCATCTCATATGGAAACTTCATACTCAAGCAAACATGGCATACTTGGTGTGTGGATGACATCTTGGGAGAGTTTGAGCAAGCTAGGTGAGTGGATGCAAGATGGGTGAGTGGAGTGGATAATCTCTTGGGTAACTAATCAATGGTGCCACCTCCCTAGGAAACTCACCTCATTGGGATACCTCTCCTCCCTAGGTGACCCACCTCATTGGGTGACCTCTCAAGGGCATGTGAAATGAAGGCCTGAGCGGTCACTCCATAGGGCATCTTCTCAAGGGTCTAAGCAACTCATGCTACTCCACGATGCAACCCCACTTGGGACTAGGAACCATATGCTTAGGTGACCATCTGAAAGGGAGACTCCCTCAATTGGGTAGATTCTCAATCATGCTTAGGTGACTAATGTTCAAAAAGGATTAAGCTGGGTGACCTTCATACTTGGGTGAGTGCTCGCCTTGGTGAGTGTATACATAGGTGGGTGCTCAACTTGGACGAGTGCTACTCTTGGCATTGGGGCCACCCATGATCCACTTCACTTGGGCCACCCCTTGACATTAAAGGTTGTTGACAATGGACCGTATACACTTGACCATTACTCTTGACAATCACAATTGCTTGACATTGACAAGCGCCTGGGTCATGTACATATGACATTGATATCTACCTAGATCATGTAGCCGTAATATCCAGCTACTCCTAGGACTATTAAAAAGAATACCCATATCTTGCAAAGGTGACTCTAGGGGATAAACTTGATATAGACTAGACTCTAGAGATACACTCCAGACTTCATGCTCAAGAATTCTAGGCTAGCATTTAATTACCATTGTAATCATCCTTAGAAGAGTGGGGACAACTCCTCCTATACACAAGGAAGTCCTTGCCAGAGATGATGGCCTAGAGGATAACCTTAGTTTGATCTTAGAAAGGATTCCATGTTCTACATCCATCTAGCTAATATCTAATGTATCGATTGTGTACTCCTCTGCTTTGTATCTTTCTTAGTTGTGTTTTTCCTCCTCCTAAGTGGCTCTTGTATTTCTTTCTGAAGGTCTATTGTCATATTCTAATCATCAAATGTAATTGGATATTGAGCTCCTCTTGTTGAGTCTCAATGAGTGTTCTAATTCAAGTGTGTAGAACTATTGAAAGAGTAAGTGCAAACTACACTCCCTATGACCCACACACTAATTCGCCACCTATAAGAGTTCATTGATTGTGCCATTATCTTTTGATCTTCTTAGGTGCACCATGGACATCAGACACATGATCACTTGCATCTATATTAGAATGCATTGCATTGGCATAATTGAATGCACTTGTATGTACCAAAGTATCAAATGCTTGTGATTCTTGTGAATAAGCAACATTGATTTTTTACAAAGCATCAACTGGTCATTGATTTGTAACCTTAGAGAAGAAAAAATGCATCTTAGATTGGACTTTCTTTGTATTATAAAAATGTTTTCTCTTCTCCATTTTCACCTACATCCTATATGAAGAATTAAACATCCAATTGCTTGTAATTTTTTTCATGGAATACTTAATGTAGATATCTTTTTCTCTGTGAAAAAACAAATCATATAAAAAGAATATAATCAAATACATTGTAAAAATAAATGAAATAATTTTTGCTAGAATAAAGAATGAATCAAGATATATCGGCAATGTAGTAGCACGTTTAGGTGAGTCATAAGCAAGTCACAAGCTTTGCATGTCCATCATTTCATCAAGCATTGAATGATATAAATTATTGAGATTTTGTAATCTTTTATTTGTAATATGTTCCGAAAAAGACTTAGAAATGAAGAGCATTGCAAATAACCCATATAATATATTGACATGATGGAAGATAAGAATGAACTCTATTAATTCTTTTGATAGAGTCCCCCATTGAACAAATAGGTACAATAATATTCAAATATAAATTAAAAGATATACAATGTACACTAAGGAAATGCAATCTCCATACACATATTATTCATAGTTGTAAGTTATATGACCTATATAAATGATTTGGATTCTTGTAAGTCTTGATTTGAATTTTTAATATGTGCATGCATAAATAATTTGCAATGTGCATTGCAATTTGCATGATGATTCAATAATGAACAATTACACATCATATAAAATGTGTGCATAGATTTCAATGTAGACAATATCATCCATAAAGGGTGTGCACAAATTACAATGCACATGCATTTGATGACGATTCAAGAATCAAGAATTGAGGATGCAAAAATTAATAACAACCTATCATTGAAATGCATAAGTATATATATTCCAACTTTATAACATTGTCATGTCTCACCACAAAGGAGTGGAAAAATGCAAGAAATAAATGATATAAGAGTTATAACAACATAAATAATGATTGTGATACACTTCACTAGATTAGAGCTAAAATCAAGTTTGAATTTTGGTTTGTTGCTATGAGACTAAAAATTTTATTTGTACTATCATTTGTAAATCCAATGAGGGAAGTACAATGCATGTCATCATGGATGTATTTGTTTGCTTCCCCTACTTTGAGAACTATGCATTGTGTACCAATGAGTTCATGTACTTTCTTGATGTGATATATATGATTATTGATAGGACACTTGAAGCTTTAGCCATGAGTTTATGTGTAGAAACTTGCACAATGCATTCCACTACTTGACTTGGGAAGGGTACTCCTCAAGTAGCTATGTGATGAAGATAGTGGGGCACATACAATTGCTTTTGTTTCTTTGGAAAGATTGGGGAATCGGGATGGAGTTATCCTTTTTTTGGAGTAGGGAATGTGGCCCCTATTTGCTACCAAACTTAAAATAAGTAGATATAAGACTTGGAATTTTAGTCCAATCGAAATTCAAGGTACATTTTAGTCTTTACAGAACTTATAGAGCTATGTAAATGCATATGAAGAACCTTTAAAATTTGAAACACATAATATTAATTCAATCAATCTTACATATGCACCTTTTTAGAGTTTGAAGGCCTTTGGTGGGCTGAGCAAGAGGAGAAGGAGGAGATGGAGGGAGGGAGGGAGAGAGAGAGAGAGAGAGAGAGAGAGAGAGAGAGAGAGGGAGGGAGGGAGGGAGGGAGGGAGGGAGGGAGGGAGGGAGGGAGGGAGGGAGGGAGGGAGGGAGGGAGGGAGGGAGGGAGGGAGGGAGGGAGGGAGGGAGGGAGGGAGGGAGGGAGAGAGAGATTGCAATGTCTGGTCTCAAGCATAAAAAATCGTACATCAGACCCCTGAATGTTGACAAAACATATGATATCCTAGCTAACCTAAACATGTTAAACATGCCCGTACTAAAGGCATCCAAAGCGCCATCATCAAGATCAAAATATCATGATATATCCATGTCAACATCTAGCATGAGAGAATCTAAGAAAACTTGTATAATCATCGACTCCTCAACATCCAAATAAGCCATCCTCTCAACCAAGAATGTGTCTAACTGTGCATCCTGAGAGCTATCTTACTCTACCATACACAATGTATCATAAGAGCTATGTTGATATACCATACCAAATGTATCATCATGCTTCACGAGCTAACCACACAACATCAACATCAAGTTCCATCTAATGACAAAGCTCTAATTGAGTGTTATCACAATGCTCTAACTGAGCATCCACATCATGATCCAAAGCATCAAACTAGTCATCCAAAGTACTCTCCACATGAGCATCCACATGATCAACCAAATCATGCTCTACATAGGCATCATGAGCATCGAGAGCATGCTCTAAATGGTAAACATCATGAGCATCCAAAGCATGCTCTATATGAGCATCTATCTGAGCATCTATCTGAGCATCTGAGTCATGCCATACATGTGCATCATGAATGTCACTAGATCTATTGGTGCTATGCTAATACCGGTTAGGTAAACGTTTTCTTTAGCACGTTAGGTAAACGGCCCCATACGGTGCGATAGTTGACTGAGTTGTAAACGTAAATTAGCAGTCAGGCGTTGTTCTGCTCGGAATAGGTATGCCCAGTCTAGTCTAGCTCGCCGCGTGTGGAGGTAAATAAAATGGGATATGATGATCCTCACACCACACATAAGGCTCTATATGATAAGTATCATGAGCATCCAAATCATGCTTTGGATAAGCATCATGAGCATCCATAACATGCTTTACATGAGCATCTATCTGAGCATCTAAATGTTGCCATACATTTGCATCATGAATGTCACTAGAATTATATGTAGGTAGACAAAATGTGACATGACGAGTATCACACTACACATAAGTTTGAACTTCCACTAAGATGAGATTGTCCCTCATATGGAATATCTACAGTGGATACCTATGCCCAATCTTGTCACCTCTAACAAGCATAAGCTATCTCAATTGCAACTGAAAATGATGTTCATCAAGGAATGCATAACATTTGCCCTCCTATAACTAGCTAAATAAAATCAAAATCATAGGGAACGAAGGCACATAACATACATGTCAAGTGTAAATGATGCTTGAATAGGTAGAATAAGGCATACATCTCCTACACCCTCAATATCATATGCAAAACCATCAAGCATATGCACACATCCATGAATCTCACCCGAGAATTGGCAAAGCCACTTAGGATGTTGAGTAACATGAAAAGCAGCTAATGCATCAAGTAACCAAGTCATGTGTGCTATCCAATGAACAAAATGACTCTTGAAATGAACCATAAGAGAATATGAAATGGCATAATCAATCACCATAGGCTCTCTTGAAACCACTAGCTAACCTACATCACATGCATGTCTCTAATGTCCTCATCAAATCTGCCTAAATCAACATCGTCGAGTATGGACCTAATGAATATAATGCCAATATCAAGCCATCAACATGATCTATATCTTGCATGAGTCTTTTGACTCCCTAATATAACATGTAGTCTCTTCCATAATGCACTATCATCTCCTCACACAACATAGACTCATATATGGAATCCATAAGATGCAAGCGGATAGTGGAGTTGGAAAATGCATCCATATCCATCCATACCTAGTTGGGCATATCACAAGGCCTTTGTGCATCTCTATGCACATACATGTGTAACCTTGCACAAACCAATGTATGCCACATTTGATCTTTCCACCTCAAAAAGTTACTGCCATCAAACCAAGAAGACACCATGCTAGCAATCCAAGAGACTAGCGAATAGACCACAAGTCAATACTCCACCATGCATATGCATTTGCATGACTCACATCATGAATGTCTCGTTGGAGAAGAAACCATGTGAACAACTTGTCACAACCATGCATCTAATGATGCACATAACACCATGAGCACAAATCTACTCACCAATTATCCAAAATGACCATAACAAGATGTGAAGAATCCAAGGAAATATCCTACATAGTATCTCCTATAAATCCCCTATAAATTGAGTGATCAAGACAAGGTAA
This sequence comes from Ceratopteris richardii, assembly GCA_020310875.1. NCBI lineage: Eukaryota > Viridiplantae > Streptophyta > Polypodiopsida > Polypodiales > Pteridaceae > Ceratopteris > Ceratopteris richardii. The sequence continues at coordinate 113,720,380 of CM035407.1, read as the reverse complement.
CCAATAACAAAAAAGATCGAATAACAGATCACCACTTGTCATTGATCCAACCATAGATAATGGCAAATATCCATGCCAAAAGATTGATGAGAATACATGCCAATACAATGGTGATACACCTCCTATTCAATGATGATCTAGTAAGATGGTCCAAAATTTCACAAATAATCTATGATCATGTCCAAGTGAATAGAGATAACCAATGATCCAAAGCCATCATACAAGCATAAAGGATATACTAGAACACCTATCTAGCATCAAGGCTAGTGAAATTTTGGTAGCATCTCCTTGTAAAATAAAATTTGGAACCAAATAACCATGTGGGAATCACCATCCACATATGTCAAGAATCACATGGTAAATAGACAATCTAATAAGTGAACATAGACTCATATACTAGCCAATCCAAGTGAAAAACAAATGTGCAATTAAGGCTCTTGCTTGGATCACATTCTTGCAATGAAATACAAGAAAATATAAGTATCAGGGCCAAGGGTCCAAAATATGATGAGAATGCCACTGTACATGCATTGGAAAAACCACTATGTCAACTTAAAGATGAAATGGCATAAACTGAAATCAATACCACAATGCCATCATACATGTCAAAACCTGACATAACCTGCTCTACTCTCATATGAAAGCACACCCATCACATACCATACATATTCAATGCCCTCAAACTCCAAAATAAGAGCTCACACACCAAGAAGTCTCTCTCATGGAAGTTCCAAATCAAAATGAACCTCCAAAAACTCTGTATTTTGTCATTTCAGGTCTGGTACCCTTTGACTCTCAAATTTTTATGTTTATGAAAATTGATTTTTTTCCTACATAATGCCTTGAAAGACCTCAATTGGAGATCTATAGATCAAGATACAAGCAAAACATGCATCTGTTATCATTTTCATCTTCACCTACAACATTATTTATCTATATTTTGCATTTTCAGCAAAGCTTTGAATTTGGACTTATGTTTTCCTATAAAATTGTATGTCCTTTATTAAGATATACACAACGACTCAATCACTTCAATCTGACTTGTAGAAAAGTTATTGCCAAAATTATCGTTTATTGGCAAAGTGATTATAGATCGGACTTCTATATCACTTTATGTATTTTGATTTTTTTTGCACAATAGAACTTCAAATTAGATCTTGTGACCTCCTATAAATTTGTAGCTCTCTTTATAATCTACACTTAGAAATTTAAATAGCCTCAATTCAAGCTTCATAGCTTGAGTTATGATCAAAATATCGACTTGTTCTCAAGATGATGCCAACTTGTAGATTCACCTTCTTTGCCCTCATATTTTATTCCAGATACTTGCACCTTAGCCTTCAACATGCTCTTATACCAATGAATTCTTTTGGTGGATTGAACAAGAGGAGTAAGAAGGAGATGGATGGAGATGGAGGAGATGAGAAATGCACAAATTTGCATGGGAGCCTCAAAACCCACATAATGATCTTTTGAGGAAATGCTCTATAAAAGATATATGTATATGAACATACGGGTAAGGTTACATAACCCTACATCCCTAACATAATTTGTGCCCTATTTTAGTGCACTTTGAGCTTTGTTCCTCTTTTGATCATGTCAAGGCATGGCCTCAAAAATTTAACATGAATCAAGGAGAAGCACACACACAGATTTAGGCAAGGAAGAATGATCTTCTTCTTCTTCTTCTATTACATAAAAAGGAATGTACAAGAATGACCTAAAAACAAGAATACAACAAGTGCAATATATAAAGATCAGTACATAAGGAAAAACCTAATGTCCGTGAATGAGTGAGCTCGCAAGGAACAAATGTGCCATCACTCTCGGTAGATAAATCTAATAAAGCTCAATGAAGTATCCCTGACATATACTGGCGTGACCACTATACATGTCAGAGAAATGAAAAATTGGTACGTGTCATCTTGGATCATCACATGTTGAGCTTGATATCTCAACACTCCCCCTGAAGCTCAACGCCATATCCTGTAATCCAAGCATCTCCCAAAACTTCTTCAACTTCTCAGCTCCAAGTGCTTTGGTGAAAATATCAGCAACCTGCTCATCTGTTCTCACATAAACAAGATCAATATCACCTGTTAATACCTTCTTTGTGATGAAGTGATAATGTACCTTGATATGCTTTATTCTAGCATGGAAAACAGGATTCCATGCTAGCTGTATGTTGCTTAGATTATCACAATAAATAGTGATAGGCTTTCCCACTTCCACACCTAAATCTGCAAGTAGCATTTCTAGCCATGATGCCTCACATGCTTCCATTGAAGCACCTCTATACTCAGCCTCTGTACTCGACAAAGCAACAGTGGGTTGCTTCTTGCTGCACCATGTAATAGCTGCACTCCCAAGTGAGAATAGAAAACCACTAGTAGATCTTCTATCTGGAATGCTACCAACCCAATTTGCATCGGTGTACCCATAAACCTGCAAATCTACACCAGCCTCATAAAACAATGCATAATCCAAAGTAGCACTCACATAACGTAGAGTGCGCCTCAAAGCATCCAAATGTGGCTTCCTGGGAACCTGCATAAACTGACTTTCAAGTCCAACGGTATAACTTAGATCAAGCCTTGTAATTGTGAGATATATAATACTTCCCACAATTTTCCTATACATAGTAGCATTTTCCAATGCTTCACTTGATGTAGTATCCAATTTCAAATTCTGATCTAATGGCATAGAAATTGGCTTACAATCAGCCATACCATACTTTTGCAGCATATTCAAGGAATATTTCCTTTGCGACATCCATATACCTATTTTTGTATGTATAAACTCAATGCCCAAGGAATAGCGTAGCACACCAAGATCTTTCATGTCAAATTCCTGCATAAGAAGTTGCTTTACCTCTTTGATGCTTCCTTCATTATTACCACCTTCAATTAGGTCATCAACATAAATAGCCACAATAGTGATACCATCACCAACCTTCCTTGCATATAGTGAGTGATCTGCATCACACATAGAAAACCCAATGCTGGTTAAGTAATCAACAATCCTTGCATGACATGCACAAGGGGCATGCTTCAGCCCATACAAAGCCTTTTGCAACCTGCAAACATATTCTGGATGCTTTGAATCTTCATATCCTTGTGGCTGGTCCATATATACTTCTTCCTGTAACTCACCATGTAGGAAATCATTCTTCACATCCATCTGATGCAAAGTCCATCCTTTTGCTATAGCTCATGCAACAAGTGTTCTGACAGTAGACATTTTAGCTACAGGGCTGAATGTTTCCTCATAATCAATGCCATATGTCTGTGCATATCCTTTAGCTACCAATCGTGCTTTATACCTGCTTATGCTACCATCATCATTATGCTTTACCTTGTAAACCCATTTGCAGCCTATTGGTTTCTTTCCTTGTGGCAATGGAACCAACTTCCATGTATCATTTCCATAAAGTGCAGCCATCTCCTCATCCATAGCTTTTTCCCAGTCTGCATTACCAATTGCATCTTCAAAACAAGAAGGTTCAGCATCTTGTATTACCTTTGCCATGTAGGCACAATGGCGAGCCATGTAACTATCATATGTCAATCGTTGCACTGAATTATGCATCCTCCCAGATCTTCTTGGTCCTCGGTCACTTCCACTTGTATCATTTGCATGTGCCCTTCTTACTCCTGGAGTCTTCATAGAGGGCAATCCAAGTTCCTCATCAAGACTCTTTTCTGAACCACTTGAATCTCCATCAACATCTTCAAAACCTGCACATATTTTACTACTAGCAGAAAGCTTTTCTTTACCTTTCTTGGATGTATTTGATGAATTTGGTGGACTAAAATTTCCAGGAAATCTTCCACTCCATGGATTTGAGTTGGAACTATTGCTTGGTGATGCATCCGGTCCACTCAAAACTTGAGATTTTGCACTTGATTTTTTAGCATTTTCTTTGTCATTTGGTTCAAGATTCAGTTCTTCTTTGGCATCTGCATAGAAGCTTGACATTTCATCAAATACCACATCTCTGCTCACCTTCAACTGTTGTGTGAGTGGGTTATAACATTTGTACCCTTTTTGCTCGAGGGAGTATCCAATGAAGACACATTTTTCTGCTTTCGGATCAAGCTTCGTTCTCAACTCATCTGGAACATGTACATATGCAATACAACCAAAAACTTTCAGATGTGATAAGTTTGGCTTTTTACCTGTAAACTTTTCTTCAGGTGTAACTTGATGTAGAACAGCACTCGGAGTTCTGTTCATGATGTATACAACAGTATGCACAGCTTCTGCCCAATAATAATGAGGCATATTCTTCTCAATCATTAAGGGTCTTGCGATTTCTGCAATATGTCTATTTTTGCATCCAACAACGCCATTCTGCTGTGGTGTGTACCTTCCATGAAAACTGATGCCGAATTCCATGATTTTTTAGAAAACTATTGAACTCATTTGACATGTATTCACCTCCTCCATCAGATCTTAATGTTTGAATGTACTTCCCTGTCTGCTTTTCCACCATAGCTTTAAAATTCTGGAAGTGAGTGAACACCTCACTCTTGTCTTTCATGAAATATACCCATACTTTGCATGTATGGTCATCAATGAAAGCAACATAATCCCTACAACATAATCCCTACAGCCACCCTAAGCTTGCAAAGAGAATCATTTTTACAATCTTATCGACTAAAAAATAACCCCCTATTGCTCTTGCATGAGCCATTTCGAGTATGGGAAGGTATTCTTCTTCATGCACACATAACTATAATTGATTATCCTTCCCTCTTTTAAATAATTGCTTCCCAATAATAGCATAGTCCTTAATTTGTTCTTCTAATGCTTGCTTTCTAGCTAGGCTTGCTCGGGCAATTGTAGGATAGCATAACGACCAATGTTCTACAGGTGTATTTTCCTGACATACTTGGCAAGTATCTATATGTTCATGCACATTCTTTTGCATGTCGGGCCATTACACACCTAACCTTTTCAATTTTTGGGTTGTTCCACTAATGCGTTTATGTGTTCTCCACTTGTTTTCATGGGTCTGTTCTAGGAAACTCTTTTGCTCCTTGTCTTTTACACATCTTATAAGTACTCCATTAGAGTCTCTAAAATACAAAGTGCCTGACACAATGCGGAGGTTTCATGTTTGCCAGAAGTCCATCTTGTTGTTCATATTGATCCTATGATGTGGTCCATGTGTGAGTATAGAAATCAATTTTTCCACCCATTTTGGACATACTTCTAAGTTGAATAGGTGTGTGTTAGGTAGATCATCAACTACTCCCTTGGGTGGCTCCCCATGAATCATTCTTGACAAATGGTCCACCCTTACATGTGTATTACCCTTCTTTACAACCAGCTCGAAGTCGAACTCCATTAGTAGTAGAAACCATCTCATTATCCTTCCTGTATTACATGGTTTGTTAACCAAGTGTAAAGAAATTAAATTTGTTGGCTAGGAGGTAATTTCTGAATTTATTCACCACGTAGATCATCCCTAAGCTTTCTCATTCAATAGTAGTGTAGTTGCATTAAGCTTGTTTTAGTTGTCTACTTGTGTAAGCTATAGGGTGATCTAATTTTCTTTCGTCGGCTAGTTGAGTTAAGATACATCTGATTCCATAATTGGATGCATCCACAGGAATATAGAATGGCTTATTCCAATTATGCACTTTTAAAATTGGTGTTGAACTCAAAAGCTTTTTCACATTTTTTTCATCCAAACAAATTGAGTCAACAACCCATACGCATGTTTAGCAATTATGGCATACATGTGGATGAGTCGTCAATAATATCAACAATGTCCCATAAAGGGTTGTACTTCCTTATCATTCTTTGGTCTTGGTAATCCAAAATGACTTTTATTTTATCTTTGTCGATTGAAATGCCATTCTTGGACACTATATGTCCCAAAATTTTGCCTTGCTTGACCATAAAGACACATTTTTTTGGATTTAGATAGACTCGATATTGTCTACATTTATCAAAGATTTTCCTTAATTCTGTTATATGAGCTATGCATTGAGAAGAGTAAGTACATAGATCATCCACATAAACGTCCATGATTTTCCTCAAAAATTCCTTGAAAACATGACACATTAATCTCTAGAAAGTGGCTGGGATGTTGCTCAGGCCAAATGGCATGCCCTTGAAGGCAAACACTCCCCATTCTATAGCAAAAGCAATTTTATGTTGGTCCTCAGTAGCAATAGCTACCTAGTTGTATCCTAACCCATCAAGAAAGCTGTATACTTCCTTGTGTGCTACTCTTTCCAAGAGAGGTCTATAATGGGTAATGGGTAACTATCATGAATTGTGGCTGCATTAACCTTTTTCAAGTTAGTACATACCCTAAATTTTCCATTTTCCTTGGGCATGACTACTAAAGATGATACCCACTCCGTGTGTTCAATCTCGTATATGAATCCACCCGCCAATAATTTATCAATCTCTTCCTTAATCTTGGAAGAATAGACATCATTATAAGTGTATGGTCTTTGTTTTGAGGGTTTAGCTTTTGGGGTCATTGGAATTCTATGGTAACAAATAGAGGGATCCACTCCTTTGAGATGGGTCTGAAGTTTTTGTGTCCCACCGGCCATACTTGTTGTCTCTCTTCTTCCTGCTTCGTTTCTTTACACATCCACAACTTGGCATCTTCATTCATCCACGATTGGTCACTTGTTCCTGCTCTATGGATTGACACATCATCTTCCTCCTTATGGACAAGGTTCCACTATAGGGGTGGTACATCTCTATATGCAAAAGTATGCAAATTGATTTTCATTGTGGCACCTTGATGTTGGAGATATAAAGTATCTCTTCCCCAAGCTTGCACTACTCTCAACTGTCTCACAAAGGGTCATCCTAGGATAATCTGACAATTACTTGCTTTGCCAAACTGACAGATGGCCAGCCCATGCTTGAGCTCAAATCCCCAAGCAGTTAGGATGACCTTTTCTAAGATTCCTTCAATTCTTTTGATATGACCATTGGCTAGTTGTAATTTCATTTGAGTAGGTCATAGGGCTGGTTTTCCCCATATTTCCTTGATAGCTATATGTACTGCTACTCCCATGTCTAAAATTTCCTTGGTCATGTATCCTCTAAATGTAATTGGGAGGCATGTATTTCCCTCACATCCCTCGCTAAATTCCCCCACTTTATCAATCATAATTTTTATTGTGGGTGTCGCTTCCACTCTATCTTTTCCCACAGATGGGTTAGCTTCTTCCAAGCTCAATTGTTGAGCTAGTTTCCTCCACAACTGAGGTTTGACTTGAAGCAACTCTTCCAATGATAATGAACATTGGACTTTTGCTCTCTTCAATTCTGATAGTGTGCTTGCGGCTTCATCTCTTAATTTCTTTCCTCTTCCCCTCATCGTGGGTGCATGGAAAAGTTCAGACTTTTGTACATATTCTCCCGTATAGTTAGGAAACATTTTCAGGCTCATTCCTTCCTCTCTTTCATGGTCTAGGTTTGATAATTCCTCATGGATCAATCTAGGTTCCAAGACTCGTTCATCTCTAGAAGAGTTTAAATCTCCAAAAGGTGGTACTTCATTTTCATTCTTCTTCCATTGGTCTTCTCGAATTTTGGCCCAAAAATCATGGGTTCAGTTAGCCTCAATTTTAGGTATAAAGGAGGGTTGCTCTTCGTTTTCTTCACTCAAGTCTTCTTTCAATTCCTCTTTATGCTTTTCCTTTTCTCATTGTGGATTACAAGATTCCACACATCCTTGAAATTTTGCTTCAGGTACTTTGGATTCAAGGAGGGTTGGTATGGGTTTTTCTAGCATGGTTTGAGTAATCTGGATTAATTTTTTGCATATTTCCAATCTCGGCTTCTCAAGATCTCCTCGTGGGAATATTCTTTCATGTTGCTATATACTAGGTCCTATCTCCACTCTAGACTGATATGCTTTTAGCCACATGTTTAGACCTTCAGGCATGGGATCCACTAGAATTCATCTTGCCCATTCTTCCATCTATTTCCTCATCACTATGTTGGCTTTCTTGGTTGTCGACTGGCTTCCCTTAAGCTTGTTCTCTTTCATCTTTTGCACTTTCTCTTCCTCTCTGTTTTTAATCCATTTGCTCTTAATTTTCTCTCGCCTTGCCTTCCATCTTTGAGCCTTCTTTGATTTTGGGTTATTATCAGATTCTTCAGAGTCTTCTACAATTAAACTCCCATATTCTGGCTCTTCCTCCATCTTGGAATTACTTTTTGCTACTTTTTCCAAGATTTCCTTCATCTTGGCTTGATTAATGGCTTTCAACAGCACTATGTATTCTTTATCACTACCTGAGGATTTGACTACTTCAATCACATTGATTTGAGTAGTGGTTGAGACCTTATTAGGGTTCATCTCTAAACAAATGTTCTTTGCCACAATCACTACAATATCCTTCCCAAGCATGTGGGATTGGTGGGTTGTAAGGAAAAGTACAATCCCTAATGAAATGATATCCAAACTAATCTATAGCATGGTCCTCTTGGTGTAGGCGGTCTTGCAGAGGGTCTATTTGGAATTGGGGCCCTCGGGGTAGAGTACATGAGATTAGCATATTCAGGTCCATATGAGCTCTCATATCCCTCGTATCTGCAATAATGTTGATCATAGGTCTTGATGGAGTAGCTGGTACAATGATTCTCTCCATATTTTCTCCCATTTGCGCATACTTTACTGGCACTACATTTTGAGGGTGTGCGGGTTGTTGCCCTAGTACAACTTGAGGTTGAATGTATCCCTAGTACTCATATGTTCTTTGAGCCATTGGTTGACCTCGATAAGGAGGGTACCTATGAATTTCCTTACCTTGTTCCCTAGGAGGGTATCCATTAGGCCTATATAGAGGAGGTAGGGAAAGCCTTAATTGTCTGTTGAATGGGTAGTTTTCTATACTATGGTTGGTATATCTTTGTTTAATGGACAGTTTTCTCACAAAGATCAAGGATTTGAAAGAACAATTGATTTTTTGCTGATATACCAGATAAGTCACTTGTGCAGACTATTCTGAATGGCCTTCCTGACTCGTATCAGAGTTTTTCTTCTACTTTGTTTGATGATTAAAGGCAATCCAAATGCCTTGTCATTTGAGGAGTTAGTCTCTATTCTATTGCAGGAAGACCAGTCTAGGAAGAACAGTTCTATTATGTGTGTTGCAGATCAATCTTTCCTAGCTAGTCAGGATGGCAAAGGTAAATGGAGCTCTTCTACAAGTAAGCAGAAATTTGCAAATGTTGTGTGAAGGCTGTATTCTAGGCAAAATGCAGCATTCTTCCTTTCCAAAAGATGGTTCAGTTTGGGCTACTCAAAAATTGCAGCTTGTACATAATGATGTCTATGGTTCTATGCAGACACCTTCTTTTGGGAACTATCTTTACTTCGTGACTTTCATCAATGATTTTTCCAGGCATGCATGGGTATATCCATTGAAGGCAAAGTTTGAAGTGTTTATGTGCTTCAAACAGTTTCTGATTTTGGCTAAAAATCTATCAGCATGTAAAATGGGCACCCTCCGTTCTGATGGGGGGGACATATGTCTTCTGACTTTAATGCATTTCCGGTTGAACGTGGGATAACACATCAGTGTACAATGTTGTATGCACCTCAACATAATGGATTTGCTGAACAAAAGAACATGTCACTCATGGAGATGGCGAGGTGTATGGTCAAGATTCATGCTTTACCACATAGTTTCTGGCTTGAGGCTATTATGTGTGCAGCATATGTACTGAATAGGTGTCCCACTAAAGTGATACAATCTATCACTCCATATGAGGGTTAACAAGGTCGCAAGCCATTTGTTGCTCATCTGCATGTTTTTGGTTGTCTGGCATATGCATTAGTGCCTGAACATCGCAGAAAATTGGATGATAAAGTAGTAAAATATATTTTTGTTGGGTACAGTTCTAAAAGTAAGAGTTGTCGTCTGTATCATCCATAGACTAAATGCATTTTGGTTATCTATGATGTTGTTTTTGTGGAAGATTCTATTCAGTCATTGCTTTCATGTATTAAGGAAACATTTGTTAGCTCCAAAGACATGTATGATACTTTGTTGCCTCTTTTTAGACGTGGACAATCTAGTGCCGGTCCTAATGAGGCAACTTCTCAACCTTTTCAGGTTTCATGTGATGATGGAGATCATTCCATTTCTGATGTAGATTTACATGATGCACTTATTGATGAGAGAACCTATATTGAGCAGGCAAAAACTAAGCCAAAATGGCTTGTGCAGACCTTGTGTGATAGCAAATTAGATGCACCTCTAACATATCGTACTCGATCAGGCTCTTATGGTGACTCTCTTGCATCAGATTGCTATGCTTTGGATGCCTCTAGTCTCTGTGATGAGAATGAACCTCTTTTGTTTGATGAAGCACAAAATTCTAAACATTGGATGGCTGCAATGCAATCTGAATATGATGCTATCATGAAAAATGGTACCTGGTCTTTATGTGACTTGCCTCCTGGCAAGAAGGCCATTGGCACTAAGTGGGTATACAAGCTAAAGCATAAACCTAATGGAATAGTTGATAGGTATAAAGCTAGGCTTGTTGCAAAGGGTTATGCACAGGAAAGAGGCATTGATTTTGATGAAACCTTTGCTCCTACTTGTCGAATGACTACTGCTCGTAGCATTTGTGCACTTGCAGGTCATCATGGTTGGAATGTACATCATTTGGACATTAAAACACCATTTTTGAATGGTGACTTGCATGAAGAAGTGTATTTTTTCAGCCCCATGGCTTTGTGCAGAACGAGCATGAAAACCAGGTGTGCAGGTTAAAGAAGGCATTATATGGTTTAAAGCAAGCACCACGTGCTTGGTATGAAAAGATACATGCCTATTTGATTGCACATGGTTTTGAGAATAGTTCCACTGAAAGCACCTTATATGTTAAACGTGCTAATGATTTGCTTCTGATCATTGTGGTGTATGTTGATGACATGATACTCACTGGTCCTCATGACATGCATATTGCTTATTTTAAGGCTGATTTGCATGCCTCATTTGAGATGTCTGATTTGGGGCATTTGCATCACTATTTGGGCATTCAATTTATGCAAGTTGATGGTGGAATGGCTTTGTGTCAAACGAAATATATTGACATATTATTGCAGTGTTTTGGCCTTGAAGACTGTAAGCCTATTGCCACCCCTATGGAAGCAGGTTTATGATTGAGTCTTCATGATGGTGGAGATGCATTTGATGTTGTTCTCTATCAGCAGGCTGTTGAATGCTTGATTTACTTATGCATTACTCGGCCACTTATTCAATTTTCTGTCTCACAGATGAGCATGTTTATGCATTGCTTAGGTGTCAAGCATTGGCAAGCAGTTAAGCACATCTTTCACTACTTATGTGGTACTCGGCTACTTGGATTGTTTTATCCCAAGGGGGGATCACTACCACCCGATGTGCATGCTTTTTTTGACAGTGATTGGGCTGGTTGCTATGACACTCATGTGTCCATTAGTGGCCTTTGCTGCATGCTTGGTAGCTCATGTGTATCTTGGTTGAGCAAGAAGCAGCCTACTGTGGCCACTTCCAGTTGTGAGGTTGAGTATAGGGCAGCTTTCATAGCGACTCTTGAGTGTGTGTGGCTCAGATGCCTTATGGCTGATTTGGTTGGTCAGTCTTCTGCCACCACCATCTTCACTGAGAGTTAGAGTGCATTGGAAGTCACGAGGAACCCTATGTTCCATGCTCGCACTAAGCACATTGAGGTGCATTATCATTATGTCATGGAGAGGTTCTTTGTTGGGGAGGTCAGCTTGGCATATGTGCCCATGCAAGAGAACATTGTAGACCTTTTTACAAAGGCTCTGCCTAGGGAGAAGTTTGAAGCTTTTCGCAAAGCTTTGGGCTTACTTCCTTTTTGGGATTGATTCCATATAGCTTGGCACTTCCTTATACATGAATGCCAGCTCCTTGTTCACCGCATCACTCCCAGGGGGATTTGTTGATATATTTAGGTAGTGATGTGTGTGAACACTGTATGACCACAAGGGCACTTTTTTCCCTCTTTGAGGTTTTTCTCCCCCAGCTTGTATATATGCATATTGCCCTAACAAGCTACTTATCTTAGTACATTCTAGGTGGTAATACATTCAGCATTGTGTGTTGTGCTCCAAGCTTCTTCTTCTTCCTTGTGCTATTCACGTGCTTCCATAGACGTCTAACTCCAACAGTTTAGGAAGCATGCATCTAGAGGACTCCTCTAGAGCATTTACATGGATCTTTGCAATTTTACAAAGGATTTTGAACGAAAATGGGCTTTAAAAAATGAAACCTTTAGGACTTGCTTTTCTTCACTTCTCTCTTTTGCAACAGTTCTTAGTTTAGGAATACTTTTGCCATTGCTTGGATCTTTCCTTGATAAATCTACCTTAGTTATCTTATCAAAAGTATCCTAGTAAAATTTTCCATACCTACCAATAAGTTATATTAGCTATGGTGTTTATGGTTTATCTTACTTTCTAGTAAGATTGATAGGACATGGATTTCTTGATCTCATTCCTAGTGTTGATCTAGTCTCATTTGTCAGTAGTCAACTTGTCGTATAATACTATGCTTGAATAGTTGAGCATACTCCTTAGGTTTGATTTTTTTACTCTTTTGCTCATATATAATTTCCATCTCAATAGCTGAGTCCTTTCTACCATTGAGTTGTTATGTTGTTTGCTTACTAGTTATTATTCCTTAGACTCCCCTCATATAAGATACTCCTTCTATCCAACCATTAGAAAATTTATAATTATTATCTATTCTTTTGATTTTTTTCCTTGGAATCCTCTGACAATTATGTCTATTTCATGTATTATTCTTGGGCATGTATTCATCAAAACTTGATTTATACTCTTGAAAGCTCGTTATTAGTAGTAGTAGTAGTAGTAGTAGTTGTAGTGGTAGTGGTAGTGGTAGTGGTAGTGGTAGTGGTAGTGGTAGTGGTAGTGGTAGTGGTAGTGGTAGTGGTAGTGGTAGTGGTAGTGGTAGTGGTAGTGGTAGTGGTAGTGGTAGTGGTAGTGGTAGTGGTAGTGGTAGTCGTAGTGGTAGTCGTAGTGGTAGTGGTAGTGGTAGTGGTAGTGGTAGTGGTAGTGGTAGTGGTAGTGGTAGTGGTAGTGGTAGTGGTAGTGGTAGTGGTAGTGGTAGTGGTAGTGGTAGTGGTAGTGGTAGTGGTAGTGGTAGTGGTAGTGGTAGTGGTAGTGGTAGTGGTAGTGGTAGGAGTAGGAGGAGGAGGAGCAGCAGTAGCAGTAGCAGTAGCAGTAGTAGCAGTAGCAGTAGCAGTAGTAGTAGTAGTTTTAGGTATGTGAAAGCACGTGAACAGTACAAGGAAGAAGAAGAAGCTTGGAGCACAATGCACAATACTGAATGTATTACCACTAGAATGTACAAAGATAAGTAGCCCATTAGGGTAATAGGCATATTTACAAGGCGGGGGAAAAAACATCCTAACGAGGGAAAAAAGTGCCCCATTGGTCCTAGTGTGCTCACACACATCACTACCTAAATATATCAACAATTCCCCTTGGGAGTGATGTGGTGAACAAGGAGGTAACACTCATGTATAAGGAAGTGCCAAGCTATCTGGAATCAATCCACAAAAGGACATAAGCCCAAATCTTTGTACAAAGCCTCAAACTTCTCTCTAGGAATGCACTCTGACTATCAGTGAAGATAGTAGTGGCAGAAGACTGATCACCAACACCCAAATCAGCCATAAGGCGTCTAAGCCACACACACTCAACAATCGCTATGAAAGCTGCCCTATACTCATCCTCACAACTGGAAGTGGTCACTGTAGGTTGCTTCTTGCTCAACCAAGATATACATGAGCTATCAAGCATGAAGCAAAATCCACTACTGGACACACAAGTGTCATAGCGATCGGCCCAATCAGAGTAAAAAAAAGCATGTAAATCTAGCAATAGTGATCCCCCCTTGGGATAAAACGATCCAAGTAGCTAGGTACCACTCAAGTAGCAAAAAATGCACTTAACCACCTGCGAATGCTTGACACTTGGGCAATGCATAAACCTGCTCATCTACGAGACAACAAACTGAATATCTAGCCAAGTAATGCATAAGTAAATCAAGCATCCAACAACCTACCGATAGAGAACAACATAAAATGCATCTCTAGCATCATGAAGACTCAACCGTAAACCTGTCTCCATAGGAGTGGCAATAGGTTTTCAGTCTTCAAGGCCAAATGCTGCTTGACGCAAATCTATTCTGCCATCAACTTGCATAAACTAACTGGCCAAATAATGATGCGAATGCCCCAAATCTGACATCTCAAATGAGGCATGCAAATCATCCTTAAAATCAGAAATATGCTTCTCATGAGGACCAATGAGCAGCATGTCATCAACATAGACAACAATGATCAAAAGTACATCATTTTCACACTTAACATATAAGGTGCTCTCAATTGGATTGTTCTCAAAACCATGTGCAATCAGATAGGCATGTATATTTTCATACCAAGCATGTGGTGCTTGTTTCAAACCATATAATGCCTTTTTCAACCTACATACTTTGTTTTCATGCCCTTTTTGCACAAAGCCAGGGGGCTAAAAAAATATACACTTCTTCATGCAAGTCACCATTCAGAAATGCAGTTTTAATGTCCAACTGATGTACATTCCAACCATGATGAGCTGCAAGTGCATAGATGCTACAAACAGTAGTCATTCGGCATGTAGGAGCAAAGGTCTCATCAAAATCAATGCCTCTTTCCTGAGCATAACCATTTGCAACAAGCCTAGCCTTATACCTGTCAACTGTTCCATCAGGTTTATGCTTCACCTTGTATACCCACTTAGTGCCAATGGCCTTCTTGCTAGGAGACAAGTCTATTGGAGTCAATCAACGTTGCTGAAGAAATCACATAAGAATAGATCTCTCTAGGTCACATACAAGGAAACTTGGGCACCTTGTTGGTATAAGACATATGACGAAAAAGCTCTCGTGAATCTGTCCAGGTTTAATTCCCATGATCGGCATTGAAAAAGCATGTGTTTAGTTTTTTTTAGCTTTTCAAAAAATGCCTGCCTAATGAATTTGATTGCGATCGTTGTTTTTTGCTAAAAAACATCGTAAGAGAGTTTTAGAGTCCTTTTCATGGATATGTTAAAACTTTAAACGAAAACCAATTGTAAGTATCATCTCAAGGAGCAAACTCAAGCTTCTAGCTCAATGCAAGGAGGAGGTCTTCTTGGAAGGAGAGTGTTCACACACTCTTGAGGAGGTGATCACTAGGAGGTGCTCCATCTTGGAGGAGGAGTTCTCACACCCTTGGAGCAGTTGTGCTCTACATCTTGGTGATTATCTAGAGGAGATTATGCTAGCTTACTATCAACATTAATTGTTGATTTATTGTGAGTAGCAAGTTTATTTCCATTCTTACTTGTTAGGTTAGTCGTTTTTTATTTAGGTAAATCAGAATTTGGGTTGTTGTACAATAGTTCTAAACTATTCTTATTCTCCATATTCTCACACACACACACTCTTCATACCTTTTAGGCACACAATCTCTTGTATCTAGTCCCTATTTTTGCCTAGATACAGATATTGTCAGTTTGTATCATATACACACATTGTAATTTGAGATTCATATATAAGTTAGTATAGGTGAGCCTCATAGCTTACAGTTATGCTTGAAATCCTATCTATTCTCTCTCTTTCTCTCACTCATCTTCTTTTTTAGTCTTAAGGTGTGTATGTTAAGTTTCATCTATTGAAAGATCCTGTAAACATGTGATTTATTGTTATTTGGCCCACTCCCACTTCCAACAAAGTCACATAAAAACCAGGTATCATTCTTCATTATAGAATCATATTCAGATTGCATAACAGCCATCCAATTTTTTGAAATTTGTGCTTCATCAAATGAAATAGGCTCATTCTCATCACAAAAACTAGAGGCAACCATATCATAGAAATCTGATGCAAAAGAAGCACTATGAGAGCCTGAACAAGTATGATATGACAGAGGTGAATCTAACTTTCTATCATGCAAACTCAGCACCAGCCATTTTGGCATAGTTTTTGCCTCCTCAATATGAGCTCTCTCATCAAGTGCATCATCTAAATTTGCATCAATACATGTCTTTGGAGCTAACTGATGTCTCCTTAGTACATGAAAGCAATGGCTGAATAACATCTTCCACAAAAAACAACACACGGCTAACAAAAATGCATTTAGTATGTGGATGATACAGAAGACAGCCTTTGCTTTCAGAATTGTACCCAACAAAAATACATTTCACTCCTTTATCAGCCAATTTCCTGCATTGTTATTCAGACACTAATGCATATGCTAGACAACCAAAAACACACAGGTGAGCAACATATGGCTTAGGATCATGCCAAGCCTCATATGGAGTGATAGATTGCAATGCTTTAATGGGACACCTGTTAAGTACATATGCTGCACACATAATAGCCTCAAGCGAGAAACTGTGTGGTAAAGCCTCACTTTTGACCATACACCTCGCCATCTCCATGAGTGACCTATTCTTTTGTTCAACAATTCCATTCTGTTGAGGTGTATACGGCATTGTACACTAATTTTTTATCCCACATTCAACCAAAAATGCATTAAAATCAAAAGACATATATCCCCCCCATCAAAACGGAGGGTGCCCATTTTACATGCTGACAAATTTCTAGCCAAAACCAGAAATTGTTTGGATCATATAAACACTTCGAACTTTGCTTTCAATGGATATACCCATGCATGCCTAGAAAAAACACCAATGAAAGTCACAAAGTAAAGATATCTTCCAAAAAAGGATGTTTGCATAGGACCACAAACATCACTGTGAACAAGTTACAAGTTTTGAGTAGCTCAAACTCAACCATCTTTTGGGAACAAGGAATGCTTCATTTTGCCCAAAATACAGACTTCACAGAAATTTTTATCAGGTGCCTCAAGTTTGGGCAGAGAGGACACCATTTTAGATTTCTACAGGTGTAGCAAACTAGCAAAATGCATATGACCAAAGTGTGCATGCAAAAGCTTTGCATCTGACATAGCCTGAGAATCATGTACTTCACATGTTGAATCATTCACTGATTTTTCATAGTCTATGAGCTTATACATCCAATGACATAAAATGCCAAAAGCATAATGGCATCACCATTTGACAAATCATGAATTGTACATCTATCATCAAAAAAATTCATGACCAAGACAATCTTGGCTAATGCTGAAACTGATAATAGATTTTTCTTGATCCCTGGTACAAATAAAGCATCTCATAATGTAAAAGAACTACCATCAATGGTAGTCAGAATGATCTTACCAACTCTCATAACACGATAAGAGGATTTTTTGGCACATGTGAGAGTATTGCTTGTAGGGGCAAGCTCAAGTGAAGTGAACAAACTATGCTACGAGGTAATATGTTTGGTTGCCCCACTATCAAAGTACCAAACATCTGAGTCTACTGCAGACATACAGTGTCCATGTGAAGATGGTTCATAACTACAGGTAGTAGTAAATGCCAATTCTTGATTCTACACAAGATTAGCAGAATCTGTTTTGGGTGTAGAGGCCTCTGCAACAACCATTCCAACCCCTTTCTTCCTTGCCTCTTTAGCAACCAATTTTGGACAACTCTTTATGACATGATCATTTCCTTTACAGTATTTACAAAACAATTTTTGCTTTTCAGTTTTCTTCTCCTCTCTATCATCCTTCTTTGATTGTGCAAAATTAACAGATTTCTGCTTACTAATAGAAGAGATCCATTTACCTTTGCCCTTCTAACTAGTTAGGAAAGCTTTATTTACAACACACATAATAGACCTGTTATACCTAGACTGATCTTCCTGCAATAGAACAGAGACTAACTCCTCAAATGTTAAGGCATTTGGATTTCCTTTCATCATCAAGTGAAAATTAGAAGCAAAAAACTAATATGAATCAAAAAGACCATTCACAACAGTCTACATGAGAATGCCCTAGATGAAGCGGTGACCTAGTATGATACCAATTGTTGGAGCTTGAGGTCTATGGA
>CM035407.1:113667361-113697361 GCA_020310875.1 Ceratopteris richardii | reverse complement strand
CACATTCACTCCTACAGAATAGCTAAGGATGCTTGGGATATACTTAGCACATTGTACCAAGCTAGGAATGAGGCTCGTGTTGCTTGCCTTCGAAAACAGTTGGAGAGTGAGCACATGAATGAAGGTGATTCTATGTTTTTTAACAAAGATCAAAGACTTGAAGGAACAGTTAATTTTTGTTGATGAGGTTATACCAGATAGCTCACTTGTGCAGACCATTCTGAATGGTCTTCCTGATTCATATCAGAGTTTTGCTTCTACTCTTCGATTGATGATGAAAGGCAATCCAAATGCCTTGTCATTTGAGGAGTTAGTCTTTGTTCTGTTGCAATAGGATCAGTCCAGGCAGAATAGGTCCATTATGCGTATTGCAGATCAAGCTTTCCTCGCTAGTCAGAAGGGCAAAGGAAAATGGAGCTCTTCTACTAGTAAGCAGAAATCTGCAAATGTTGCACATTCGAAGAACCAAGATAAAGATGAGAAAAAATTAAAAAAGCAGAAATTGTTTTGCAACTACTATAAAGGGAATGATCATATCATAAAGAACTATCCAAAACTCGCTGCTAAAGAGGCAAAGAAGAAAGAGATTGGAATGGTTGTTGCAGAAGCCTCTACACCAAACATGGAGTCTGCTAATCTTGTGCAGGAGGAAGAATGGGTGTTTACTACTGTTTGTAGTTTTGACCCATCTTCTCATGAACAATGCATGTCTGCAGTAGACTCAGATGTTTGGTACTTTGACAGTGGGGCAACCAAACATATTACCTCGCAGCACAGTTTCTTCTCTTCACTCGAGCCTGCCCCTACAGGGAATACTATTACATGTGCCAACAACTCCTCTTATCTTGTTATGGGAGTTGGTAAGATCATTTTGACTATTGCTCATGGTAGTTCTTTCACTTTGTGAGATTCTTTGTTTGTGCTAGGGATCAAGAAAAATCTGTTATCAGTTTCTGCATTAGCCAAGATTGGCTTGATTGTGAAATTTGTTCATGACAGATGTACAGTTCATGATCTGTCAAATGGTGACGTGATTATTGCTTCTGGCATTCTATGTCGTGGGTTGTATAAGCTCATAGACTATGAAAGATCTGTAATTGATTTGGCATGTGCAGTACATGATTCTCAGGCTATGTCAGATGCAAAGCTTTGGCATGCATGCTTTGGTCATCTGAATTTTGCTAGTTTGCTACGCCTATAGAAATCTGAAATGGTGTCCTCTTTGCCTAAAATTGAGGCACCTGGAAAACATGTTTGTGAAGGTTGTATTTTGGGCAAAATGCAGTGTTCCTCCTTTCCAAAAGATGGTTCAGTTCGGGCTACTAAAAAATTGCAACTTGTACATAGTGATGTATGTGGTCCTATGCAAACACCTTCTTTTGGAAATTATCTTTACTTCGTGACTTTCATCGATGATTTTTCCAGGCATGCATGGGTATATCCATTGAAGGCAAAGTCTGAAGTGTTCATGTGCTTCAAATAGTTTTTGCTTTTGGCTGAAAATCTGTTAGCATGTAAAATGGGCACCCTCTATTCAAATCGAGGGGGGCAATATATGTCTTCTGATTTTAATGCATTTCTGGCTAAACATGGTATAAAACACCAGTGTACAATGCCGTATACACCTCAATAGAATGGATTTGTTGAACGAAAGAACAGGTCACTCATGGAGATGGTGAGGTGTATGGTCAAGAGTCAGGCTTTAGCACATAGTTTCTGGTTTGAGGCTGTTATGTGTGCAACATATGTACTTAACAGGTGTCCCACTAAAGCGCTGCAATCTATCACTCCATATGAGGCTTGGCATGATCGCAAGCCATCTGTTGCACATCTGCATGTTTTGGTTGTTTGGCATATGCATTAGTGCCTGAACAACATCGCAAAAGATTGGATGATAAAGCAGTAAAATGTATTTTTGTTGGGTACAATTCTGAAAGTAAAGGCTATCATCTGTATCATCCATAGACTAAACACATTCTGGTTTGTCGTGATGTTGTTTTTGTGGAAGATGCTAATCAGCCATTGCTTTCATGTACTAAGGAGACATATGTTAGCTGCAAAGACATGTATGATACTTTGCTGCCTCTTTTTACAGGTGGACAGTCTAGTGCTCATCCTAATGAGGCAACTTCTCAACTTTTGTAGGTTTCATGTGATGATGCAGATCATTCCATTTCTGATGCAGATTTACATGATGCACTAGTTGATGAGAGAGCTGATATTGAGCAGGCAAAAACTATGCCAAAATGGTTGGTGCAGACTTTGCATGACAACAAATTAGATGCATCTCTATCATATCATACTCGTTCAGGCTCTCATAGTGCCTCTTTTGCATCAAATTGCTATGCTATGGCTTCACCTAGTCTCTGTGATGAGAATGAGCGTGTTTCGTTTGATGAAGCACAAAATTCAAAAAAGTGGATGGCTGCTATGCAATCTGAATATGATGCTATAATGAAGAATGGTACTTGGTCTTTATGTGACTTTCCTCCTGGCAAGAAGGCCATTGGGACTAAGTTGGTATACAAGCTGAACTGTAAGCCTGATGGTACAATTGACAGGTATAAGGCTAGACTTGTTGCAAAGGGTTATGCGCAGGAAAGAGGCATTGATTTTGATGAGACCTTTGCACCTACTTACCAAATGACTACTGTTCGTAGCATCTGTGCACTTGCAGCTCATCATGGTTGGAATGTACATGAGTTAGACATTAAAACAACATTTTTGAATGGTGACTTGCATGAAGAAGTGTATGTTTTTCAGCCCCATGGCTTTGTGCAGAAAGCACATGAAAACCAGGTGTGAAGGTTAAGAATGGCATTATATGGTTTAAAGCAAGCACCATGTGCTTGGTATGAGAAGATACATGCCTATCTGATTGCACACGGTTTTGAGAACAGTCCAACTGAAAGCACCTTATATGTGAAGCATGCTAATGATGTACTTTTGGTTTATGTTGATGACATGCTGCTCACTGGTTCTCATGAGAGGCATATTGCTCATTTTAAGGCTGATTTGCATGCCTCATTTGGGGCATTTGCATCACTATTTGGGCATTCACTTTATGCAAGTTGATGGTGGAATGGCTTTGTGTCAATCGAAATATATTGACACATGAAGACTGTAAGCCTATTGCCACTCCTATGTAGACAGGTTTACGATTGAGTCTTCATAATGCTAGAGATGCATTTGATGTTGTTCTCTATCAGCAGGCTGTTGGATGCTTGATTTACTTATGCATTACTCGACCAGATATTCAGTTTGTTGTCTCATATATGAGCAGATTTATGCATTGCCCAGGAGTCAAGCATTGGCAGGCGGTTAAGCGCATCTTTCGCTACTTGAGTGGTACTTGGCTACTTGGGTTGTTTTATTCCAAGGGGGATCACTACCGCCACATTTGCATGCTTTTTTTTTTACTCTGATTGGGTTGGTTGCTATGACACTTGTGTGTCCACTAGTGGCTTTTGCTTCATGCTTGGTAGCGCATGTATATCTTGGTTGAGCAAGAAGCAGCCTGCTGTGGCCACTTCCAGTTGTGATGTTGAGTATAGGGAAGCTTTCACAGCGACTGTTGAGTGTGTGTGGCTCAGATGCCTTATGGCTGATTTGGGTGTTGGTCTGTCTTTTGCCACCACCATCTTCACTGACAGTCAGAGCACATTGGCAGTTGCGAGGAACCCTGTGTTCCATGCTAGCACTAAGCACATTGAGGTGCATTATCACTATGTCAGGGAGAGGTTCTCTGCTGGCGAGATCAGCTTGGCATATGTGCCCATGCAGGAGAACATTGCAGACCTTTTCATGAAGGCTCTGCCTAGGGAGAAGTTTGAAGATTTCCACAAAGCTTTGGGCTTACTTTCTTTTGTGGAGTGATTTCCACATAGCTTGGAACTTCCTTATATATGAGTGCATGCTCCTTGTTCACTGCATCACTCCCAAGGGGGATTTGTTGATATATTTAGGTAGTGATGTGTGTGAACACACTAGGACCACTGGGGCATTTTTTTCCCTCTTTAGGAGGTTTTTTCCCCCGGCTTGTATATACGCCTATTGCCCTAATGGGCTACTTATCTTTGTACATTCTCTAGTAATACATTCAGTATTGTGTGTTGTGCCCCAAGCTTCTTCTCCTTCCTTGTGTTGTTTGCGTGCTTCGCAGACGTCTATCTCCAACAATTGGCAAGACTGAGTATATATAGGTTTTCAAGAGCGGTTCATCAAGGGCAGTTACAAATTCATGGTCATCAATGATGTCATCAATTCGAAGCAAGGCCTTCAAGTGTCAGGATCTAGTAAGTAGATATTCGATCTTAGGGTTTTAGCACATTTTGTATGCAATGGAAGAATTGGTTTCTCTAGATTGTGAACTGAACATGACATATAGAAAGTCACATGGAATCCGAGGTTTAGGATGGTTTCCCTTGTCCGTGCCCCATTAAATTAATGCACAAAATCTTTCCCTTAACCAAGAATGTATTAGTCCTTCAAAAATGATTTGTCATGACTTCAAAGCATGATGCTTCAAAAAATGTGAGTGAGTCCTAATTAATCATGATCTCATGACTGCTAGTTTATGTAAAGCTGAATTGTGACCTATTATAATGCATCAATTTAATAATAATGCTCTCACTTCCTTTGGGACGCACACAATAGTACCAAAGTTTAGTTTTGATTTCCATCAAATGGAGGGTTTCTAAAATCTTTTGTTTGCAAATTGGAGTCAAATTGTTTCAAGAAATCTTTAAGAAAGTTTTTTTTATCAAGGCACTTCATAGATGATGAACAATAAGAGGAAATTGAACCATCAAAATAGGGACTACTACCAATCTTTAATGCAAGTAAAATTAATTAGAATTCTCAAAATTGTTTTAAGTCACATCCATAGACATGCATACCTAACATTGTGGGGCTCTATTATCAATAATATCAAAGCCTCTGGTAGGCTATCAAATATCATTCCTCAGGATAAAGATGTTGGAGTTAGATGTCTGCGGAAGCACGCGAACAGCACAAGGAAGAAGAAGAAGCTTGAAGCACAACACACAATACTGAATGTATTACTAGAAAATGTACAAAGATAAGCAGCCCATTAGGGCAATAGGGGTATATACAAGCCGGGGGAAAAAACCTCCTAAAGAGGGAAAAAAAGTGCCCCGGCTATCCTAGTGTGTTCACACACATCACTACCTAAATATATCAACAAATCCCCCCTGGGAGTGATGCGGTGAATAAGGAGCTGGCACTCATGTATAAGGAAGTGCCATGCTATGTGGAAATCACTCCACAAAAGGAAGTAAGCCCAAAGCTTTGCAGAAAGCTTCAAACTTCTCCCTAGGTAGAGCCTTCGTGAAAAGGTATGCTATGTTCTCCTGTGTGGGCACATATGCCAAGCTGATCTCCTCGACAGAGAGCCTCTCCCTGACATAATGATAATGCATCTCAATGTGCTTAGTACGAGCATGGAACACAGGGTTCCTCGCAACTGCCAATGCGCTCTGACTGTCAGTGAAGATGGTGGTGGCAGAAGACTGAACAACACCCAAATCAGCCATAAGGCATCTCAGCCACACACACTCAACAGTAGCTGTGAAAGCTTCCCTATACTCAGCCTCACAACTTGAAGTGGCCACAGTAGGCTGCTTCTTGCTCAACCAAGATATACATGAGCTACCAAGCATGAAGCAAAAGCCACTAGTGGACACACGAGTGTCATAGCAACCAGCCCAATCAGAGTCAAAAAAAGCATGCAAATCTGGCAGTAGTGATCCCCCCTTGGGATAAAACAACCCAAGTAGTTGAGTACCACTCAAGTAGTGAAAGATGCGCTTAACCGCTTGCCAATGCTTGACTCCTGGGCAATGCATAAATCTGCTCATCTGTGAGAGAGCAAACTGAATATCTGGCCGATTAATACATAAGTAAATCAAGCATCCAACAGCCTGCTGATAGAGAACAGCATCAAATGCATCTCCAGCATCATGAAGACTCAATCGTAAACCTGTCTCCATAGGAGTGGCAATAGGCTTACAGTCTTCAAGGCCAAAACGCTGCAATAATGTGTCAATATATTTCGTTTGACACAAAGCCATTCCACCATCAACTTGCATAAATTGAATGCCCAAATAGTGATGCAAATGCCCCAAATCAGACATCTGAAATGAGGCATGCAAATCAGCCTTGAAATCAACAATATGCTTCTCAATAGGACCAATGAGCAGCATGTCGTCAACATAGACAACAATGATCAAAAGCACATCATTAGCACGCTTAACATATAAGGTGCTTTCAGTTGGACTGTTCTCAAAACCATGTGCAACCAGATAGGCATGTATCTTTTCATACCAAGCACGTGGTGCTTGCTTTAAACCATATAATGCCTTCTTTAATCTGCACATCTGGCTTTCATGCCCTTTCTGCACAAAGCGACAGGGCTGAAAAACATACACTTCTTCATGCAAGTCACCATTCAGAAATGTTGTTTTAATGTCAAATTGATGTACATTCCAACCATGATGGGTTACAAGTGCACAAATGCTCCGAACAGTAGTCATACGGCATATAGGTACAAAGGTCTCATCAAAATTAATGCCTCTTTCCTGCGCATAACCCTTTGCAACAAGTCTAGCCTTATACCTATCAACTGTACCATCAGGTTTATGATTCAGCTTGTATGCCCACTTAGTGCCAATGGCCTTCTTGCCAGGAGGCAAGTCACATAAAGACCATGTACCATTCTTCATTATAGCATCATATTCAGATTGCATAGCAACCATCCAATTTTTTGAATTATGTGCTTCATCAAAAGAAACAGGCTCATTCTCATCACATAGACTAGACGCAGCCATAGCATAGCAATCTAATGCAAAGGAGGCACTATGAGAGCGTGAATGAGTACGATATGACAAAGGTGCATCTAATTTGCTGTCAAACAAAATCTGGACCAGCCATTTTGGCATAGTTTTTGCTTGCTCAATATTAGCTCTCTCATCAACAAGTGCATCATGTAAATCTGCATCAGAAATGGAATGATCTGCATCATCATATGAAACCTGCAAAGGCTGAGAAGTTGCCTCATTAGGACCAGCACTAGACTGTCCACCTGTAAAAAGAGGCATCAAAGTATCATGCATGTCTTTGGAGCTAATAAATGTCTCCTTAGTACATGAAAGCAATGGCTGAATAGCATCTTCCTCAAAGACAACATCACGGCTAACCACAATGCGTTTAGTTTGTGGATGATACAGACGATAGCCTTTACTTTCAGAATTGTACCCAATAAAAATACATTTTACTGCCTTATCATCCAATTTTCTGTGATGTTGTTCAGGCACTAGTGCATATGCCAAACAACCAAAAACATGCAGATGAGCAACAGATGGCTTGCGGTCATGCCAAGCCTCATATGGAGTGATAGACTGCAACGCTTTAGAGGGATACCTGTTCAGTACATATGCTGCACATATGACAGCCTCAAGCCAGAAACTATGAGGTAAAGCCTGACTCTTGAACATACACCTCGCCATCTCCATGAGAGACTTGTTCTTCCGTTCAGCAACTCCATTTTGTTGAGGTGTATACGACACTGTACATTGGTGTTTTATCCCACGTTCAGCCACAAATGCATTAAAATTAGAAGACATATATTCCCCCCCTTGATCAAAATGGAGGGTGCCCATTTTACATGCTGACAGATTTTCAGCCAGAACCAAAAACTGTTTGAAGCACATGAACACTTCGGACTTTGCCTTCAATAGATATACCCATGCATGCTTGGAACAATCATCAATGAAAGTCACGAAGTAAAGATAATTTTCAAAAGAAGGTGTCTGCATAGGACCACAGACATCACTATGTACAAGCTACAATTTCTGAGTAGCCCGAACTGAACCATCTTTTGGAAAGGAGGAACGCTGCATTTTGCCCTAAATACAGCCTTCACAAACATGTTTTCTAGGTGCCTCAAGTTTGGGCAACAAGGACACCATTTCCGATTTCTGCAGGCGTAGCAAACTAGCAAAATTCAGATGACCAAAGCGTGCATGCCAAAGCTTTGCATCTGACAAAGCCTGAGAATCATTTACTGCACATGCCAAATCATTTACAAATCTTTCATAGTCTATGAGCTTATACAGCCCACGACATAAAATGCCAAAAGCAATAATCACATCGCCATTTGACAGATCATGAACTGTACACCTGTCATCAACAAATTTCACAACCAAGACAATCTTGGCTAATGCAGAAATTGATAACAGGTTCTTTTTTATCCCTGGCACAAATAAAGCATCTGACAAAGTGAAAGAACTACCATCAGCAGTAGTCAAAATGATCTTACCAACTCCCATAACAGGATAAGAGGAGTTGTTGGTGCATGTAACAGTATTCCCTATAGGGGCAGGCTCGAGTGAAGAGAAGAAACTGCGTTGCGAGGTAATATGTTTGGTCACCCCACTGTCAAAATACCAAACATCTGAGTCTATTGCAGACATGCACTGCTCATGAGAAGATGGGTCAAAACTGCAGACAGTAGTAAACGCCCATTCTTCTTCCTGCACAAGATTTGCATACTCTATTTTTGGTGTAGAGGCCTCTGCAACAACCATTCCAGCCTCTTTCTTCTTTGCCTCTTTAGCATCCAGTTTTGGACAATTCTTTATGATATGATCATTCCCTTTACAGTACTTACAAAACAATTTCTGCTTTTCTGATTTCTTCTCATCTTTATCTTCCTTCTTCGAATATGCAGAATTAGCAAATTTCTCCTTACTAGTTGAAGAGCTCCATTTTCCTTTGCCCTTCTGACTAGCCAGGAAAGCTTGATCTGCAACTCGCATAATGGACCTGTTTTGGCTAGACTAATCTTCCTGCAACAGAACAGAGACTAACTCCTTAAATGATAAGGCATTTGGATTGCCTTTCATCATCAACCGAAGAGTAGAAGCAAAACTCTGATATGAATCAGGAAGACCATTCAGAACGGTCTGCACAAGTGAGCTATCTGGTATAACCTCATCAGCAGAAATCAACTCTTCCTTCAAGCCTTTGATCTTCGTTAGGAAACTGTCCATAGAATCAGCTTCATTCATGTGCTCACTCTCCAACTGTTTTCGGAGGTAAGCAACACGAGCCTCGTTCCTAGCTTGGTACAATGTGGTAAGTGTATCCCAAGCATCCTTAGCTATTCTGCAAGAGTGAATGTGAGGAATAATGGCACGTTTGACAGACAAAGCTATTAGTGCATGTGCCTGGGCATCTCTGCCATCCCAACGAATCTGCTCTGCAGTAGGTGCAGCAGAAACAGCAGCACGAACAGGAATCTGCGAAATATCATCTTCGAAACCATCTTCATCAGCTCCAACACCTGTATTTGAAGTACCTATAGTATATAAGCCCATAATGGGTAGTTGGTACCATCCAACTTATCCTCAACAGCCAACATACAAAATACATCACTACTTTCAGCCATGGGCGGTGACTAAAATACCTTGATGCAGAAAATTGATTGTATCTCAAAAAGTTGAACAGAATTGCCCAGACGAATTCTGCTAGACATGTAGCAGACTTTGAGACGCTTATACTGGCGAACAAAAACTGGTATATACCTTTGGCACAAAAAGATGAAATAGCCTGCACAAGCGCTGCGATAATGCGTTCGGAGGCCGAAACGAGCTCAGATCACAGAGCGAAGCTATTTTGATCTCTGAAACACCCTGAGTATGCTCACCAAATTTCGTGCGAATCTGAGACTGCAAACGGAGGAGTGTCGACGGCACCCTAGATGAAGCGACGACCTACTCTGATACCAATTGTTAGAGTTAGATGTTTGCGGAAGGACGCGAACAGCACAAGGAAGAAGAAGAAGCTTGGAGCACAACACACAATACTGAATGTATTACTGGAGAATGTACAAAGATAAGTAGCCCATTAGGGCAATAGGCATATATTGCCGAGGGAAAAAAACCTCCTAAAGAGGGAAAAAAGTGTTGCAGCGGTCCTAGTGTGTTCACACACATCACTACCTAAATATATCAACAAAAGAACCATCTATGAATAAGTTGGATTTTTACATCAAGACAAAGTTTTTAATCCAAACAATGGACACATATAATGACATAATAATTGTCCATCCATCCCCTTGTTCCACATCCTCATCAAATAGAGAAGGTGCTCCTGTTGGAGTTTGAGGTCCACAGAAGCACGCGAACAACACAAGGAAGAAGAAGAATCTTGGATCACATCACACAATATTGAATGTATTACAAAGTGAATGTACAAAAAGATAAATAACTTGTTAGGGTTATGAGCATATATACAATTCGAGGGGAAAAACTTCTAAAGAGGGAAAAAGTGCCCCAATGGTCCTAAGTGTGTTCATACATATCACTACCAAAATATATCAACAAATCCCCCCTCGGAGTGATGCAGTGAACAAGGAGCTAGCACTCATGTATAAGGAAGTGCCAAGCTATGTGGAAAGAGATCAATCATCAAAAGGAAGTGAGGTGAAAGTTTTGCAGAAAGCTTCAAACTTCTCCTAAGGCAGAGCCTCTGTGAAAAGATCTGCAATGTTATCCTATCTGGGCACATATGCCAAATTGATCTCTCTAGCAGAAAACCTCTCCCTCACATAATGATAATGCACTTCAATGTTCTTTGTGCGAGGGAACATAGGGCTCCTTGTAATTGCCAATGCACTCTGATTCTCAATGAAGATGGTGGTGGTAGAAGATTGACCAACACCCAAATTAGTCAAAATGTGTATGAGCCACAGACACTCAACAGTCGTAGTGAAAGATGTCCTATACTCAGCCTCACAACTAGAAGTGGCCACAGTAGGATGTTTATTGCTCAACCAAGATATGCATGATCTACCAAGCATGAAGCAAAAGCCACTAGTGGACAGATGAGTGTCATAGCAACTAACCCAGTCTGAGTAAGAAAAAGTGTGTAAATTTGGCAGTAGTGATCTCCCCTTAGGATAAAACCATCCAAGTAGATGGGTAACACTGAAGTAGCAAAAGGTGTGCTTGATCAATGCTTGAAACTTGGGAAATGCATAAACCTTCTCATCTATGCGACAAAAAATTGAATATCACATCGAGTTATGCATAAGTAAATCAAGCATCCAACAACATGTCGGTAAAGAACAACATCAAATGCATCTCAAGCATCATGAAGACTCGGCCATAAACCTGTTTCCATAGGAGTGGCAATAGTTTTACAATCTTCAAGGCCAAAAACTTGCAATAATGTGTCAATATATTTATTTGACACAAAGTTATTCCCCCAACAACTTGCATGAGTCAAAAAGATCTTACCAACTCCCATTACAAGATAAGAGGAGTTGTTGGGGCCTGCGATAGTATTCCCTATAGGGGCAGACTCAAGTGAACTGAACAAGCTGCATTGTGAGGTAATATGTTTGGTTGCCTCATTATCAAAGCACCAAACATCTGAGTCTACTGTAGACAACACTGCTCATGAGAGGATGGGTCATAGCTACATATAGTAGTAAATGCTCATTCTTCATTCTACACAAGATTCTTTATGAAATGATCATTTCCTTTACAGTAGTTGCAAAATTGTTTCTGCTTTTCTGTTTTCTTCTCATCTTTGTCTTCCTTCTTCGATTGTACAACATTAGTAGATTTTTGCTTACTAGTATATGAGCTCCATTTACCTTTGCCCTTCTGACTAGCTAGGAAGCTTGATCTGCATCACACATCATGGACCTATTATAGGTGGATTGATCTTCCCTCAACAAAATAAAGACTAACTCCTCAAATAATAAGGCATTTGGATTGCCTTTCATCATCAATCAAATATTAGAAGCAAAACTCTAATATGAATCCGAAATGCCATTAAGAACGGTCTGCACAAGTGAACTTTCTGGCAAGACTTCATCAACAAAAATCAAGTGCTCCTTCAAATCTTTGATCTTTGTTAAGAAACTATCAATAGAATCTCCTTCATTCATATGCTCACTCTCCAATTGTTTTCAAAGGTAAGCAATACGAGCTTCATTTCTTGCCTAGTATAAAGTGATTAGTGTATCCCAAACATCCTTTGCTTTTTTGCAAGAGCGAATATGAGGGATAATGGCACATGTGACAGAGAAAGCTATCAATGCATGTGCCTGAAGAGGAAGCTTGGAGCACAACAGACTATACTGAATTTATTACCAAGTGAATGACAAAAAGATAAGTAACCCATTAGGGTTATAGGTGTATATACAAGTCGGGGGAAGAAAACCTCCTAAAGAGGGAAAAAAATGCCCCTGACAGTCCTAAGTGTGTTCACACATATCACGACCAAAATATATCAACAACTCCAAATGCTCATATATAATGAGGAAAAATAATCCCTTTGTTCCATTCAATCCAAAGAGAATCTCTTCCTAACCAAGTTTTTTTTTTTTGCTTTCCTATGATTACATTTTGAAACTCTAAATTAACATCATTTGTCTCAAAAGATCTTGGATTACAAAATACGATCAATGTACATTGATCTACTATTCATCCAAATACTTTTGTTGATGATTCTTATTCTATGAATGTTTGTTACCATCACTTCAATATTGTCTTGATAATTCTACCCTGATCATATGATAAAACCTCTCTGAAGATGGATTAGCTATGGTTTTTGTGCCTCGATACCTCATTCGGTTCCTTGTTATTTAGTTCTGTCGTTGTTCCCTTATTCCTTATTACTATATATATTCCTTATATAGTTTATTGACACTATCCAACTTGTATTGGAATTATATTATTTATTTTTTATTTTTATAACGGGAATTCTCCAACCATGATGTCTAGTGCTTGTATAATTCTTAGAAATTGACTCATCAAAACACAACTATTTTTGAATCCATGAAAGCTCACAAAAAAAAAAAAAATCTTTTTGTTTATTGCATGATGTGATCGCGTTCTTATCCAATATCAATTTTGATTATGATAATAATAAATTCCATAATTTGTCTATTTGAGTGGATTCTCATGCTAATGGTAGACTTCATCCTTAGACATCTAGAGTACTCACATTGCAATCCTTCTAAAGGTTTCTATAATTGTATACCAAATATCTCTCCTAAACCCCTTTCCCCTTGATTTTTTTTTCAAAACCTTGTTTGAGCTTGGATTATAAGATAATTGTATTGTTTATCATGTATAATTTGAAGCTTGGGTTTACAACTATGATTATGGTAGAAAATATGGTCGCAAATTTCTTAGAATCACTTTAGGTTCATTATAATGACTTGTAAATTTCTGTACTACAAAAGATTCTTCAATATTTAGTCCTCCTAAACATAAAATTTATCTGATATGTATTCCTCAACATGTGGCTGGGTATATGCACGAAGATAAAATTGTGTCCATGCTACTTATGAATGTAAAAAACATAAGGTGAATGGAGGCCAAATCTATGTTTGCTATGAGACATGGGATGATAGCTGAAATGCATATATAATGTGTGGAGAGTGGGAATTGTTATAATCATCTCATCCATGATTGGGGTCTTGATGGAAGCATGTATGGAGCTGTGTAAATTCTTGAAGATCCATGAAAGGTATTCACATTCAAGGGGGAGTTGATGCATGTACACAAGCATAAAAAAAAATTAAAGTAAATCAAGCATCCAATAGCCTGCTGATAGACAACAACATCAAATGCATTTCCAACATCATGAAGACTCACCCTAAATGTGTTTCCATAGGAGTGGCCATAGGTTTGCAATCTTCAAGGAACAAATGCTACAATAATATTTCAATATATTTTGTCTGACGTAGAGTTATTCCACCATCAACTTGCATAAATTGAATGCCCAAATAATGACGTAAATGCCCCAAATCTGATATCTCAAAAGAGGCATGCAAATCAGCCTTAAAACTAGCAATATGCTTCTCATTAGGACTAGTGAGTAGTAGGTCAGCAACATAGAGAACAATGATCAAAATCACATCATCTACACGCTTAACATATAAGGTGCTCTAAGTTTGACTATTCTCAAACCCATGTGCAATCAATTAGGCATGTATCTTTTCATAGCAAGCACGTGGTGCTTGCTTCAAACCATATAATGACTTTTTTAACTTGCACACTTTGTTTTGTGCCTTTTTTGCACAAAACCACGAGGCTGAAATACATAAACTTCTTCATGTAAGTCCCCATTCAGAAATGCAGTTTTAATGTCCAACTGATGTACATTCCAACCATGATGAGCTACAAGAGCGCATATGCTACAAATAGTGGCCATTCGACATGTGGGTGCAAAGGTCTCATCAAAATCAATGCCTCTCTCTTGAGGATAACCTTTTGCAACAAGCTTAGACTTCTACCTACCAATTGTTCCATCAGACACTTTAGCTTGTATACCCATTTAGTGCCAATGGCCTTTTTGCCTAGAGGCAAATCACATAAATGAAGTATTTTGATGGCGACGCACCACACTGAACTCTCCTTCTGGAGACCTCCATGATGACACCCTTAGAGTAGAAAATCGAGCTCTAGGCATTGCACACAGTAGTCCACACAGAGGCTATAGAATATGCATAAAAACACACAGTACACAGGGAGCACGAAGATAGATTTTGTAGGTGCTACAAATGCGATCGAACTTACAGTTTGTGGCTGACCAAGTCACTATGTGTTTTATTAGGGGATACATACAAAAGTGTCCATGGTCATTTGGCCTTTCGCTTGGACACTAACAGTAACAATCTCCCACTAAAGACCAATATGGCCAAAGTGACTATGGGAGAAAAATAAAGAATGATAAAGAATACCTGAGTGTAAGTATACAAACTATACCTCCCACCTGATGGGCATGTTACACATTATACAAGTAACTATGGAAGGTCATGAATCAAGTAACCCCCATCCAGTGACAACAGTGTTGAAAGCTACCCTGTGGTAGAGCTTTAGTCAAAGCATCTACAACATTATCTCGAGTATGAACCTTCTCAAGAATAATGCACTTAGTGGCTAAGAAGCCTCTAATGAAGTGATACCTCACCTCAATGTGCTTGGTCTTTGCATGATAGACTGGATTCTTAGCCAATGCAATGTCACTCAGACTATCACTAAAGAAAGGAGGTACATGGTGAGGTAGACCCATATCATAAGCAAGATGGGAAAGCCACAATGCTTCCTTACATGCCTCACTTGTTGCAACATACTTTGCTTCTGTAGTGGAAATAGTTGTACATTCTTGAAGACAAGATCTCCAAGAGATAGCACCTCCAGCAAAATGAAAAATGTACCCTGATGTAGACTTATGATTGTCTACACAACCTGCATAAATCCGAATTTGTGTAACCAATAATGGATGCTTTCCCTCTACTCAAGCATAGACACTTGTCCTTAGTGCCACTCAGATATCTCAAAATCATCTTGAGTGCTTCCCAATGCTTCTTACATATATCAGCTCACAAATCCCACTACAAAGGCAATGTCTAGCCTCGTAGTTACCATAGCATACATGAGACTACCAACAACAGACTGATAAGGAATTTTGGTCATGAATTCCTTTTCCTCATCTGATTTAAGGAAATCATCCTTGCTCAATTTCACATATGTGGGTAAAGGTGTACTCAATGCCTTTCCACCCTGCATATGGAACCTATGAAGTACTTTGGATATGTACTCACTTTGGGACAAGTATATTCATCTTTCACTCCTATCATGAGTAATGGACATGTAGAATATGTTTGGCATCCCCCAAATCCTTCATATAAAATGTTGCACTCAAGTTCTTTTTGAGAATTGACAAGTCATAAGAGGACTTCCCAACAATCATCATATCATTGACATAAAGTATCAAGCATATCAAGCTGTCATCGGAGCATCTTTTTGTGTAGAGATAATGATCCTCATTGCTTCTTGAATAGCCTTGAGACTTCATAAAAGCATCAAACTTTTGGTACCATTTTCTAGGGGATTTTTTAAGTCCATATAAGCTCTTCTTCAGGTTACAAACTAGACTTTCTTTGCCTGGAACTACATAACCCTTTGGTTGTTCCATATAGATCTCATCGGTAAGATCTCCATGCAAGAAAGTAGTTTTCACATCCATTTGGACTAGCTCTAAGTCCTCCATTGCAACAAATCCAAGCAACATTCGCAAGGTAGTAATCTTGACCACTCGAGGGAAGATTTCCTTAAAATCAACACCATGTTGTTGCTTAAAACCCTTTGCAAAAAGTCATGCTTTATACTTTGGAGAAGCACTATTTGATGTGAATTTTAGTTTATATACCCATTTACATGGCAAAGTTTTCCTTACCTTTGGAAAAAGTACTAAATCCCAAGTACCATTCTTGCGAATAGAATCACTCACTCTTCATGGCACGCTCCCACTTGACATGATCCTCAGTTTGCATAGCCTCTTTGTAGCAAGAAGGCTCATCAACATCTGTTAGCATAACAAAATCCAAACCTCAAACATATCTATCAAGTGGATGTGAGACACATACAGAGCGTCTCAATGGTTGCTAAACTGGAACATTTGTAGACGCCATATGATCGGACATTCTCTTGAACATCCCTATGTGCAACATTTTTATGCATGCTAATTGGAATACTTGTATCCTCAAACATCGCTCTTCTCACTTCAACCTCCGTAATGGGTTGTTTATGCATCTTAGATTCATTGGAAATGACAAGACTACTTCTAATCACTGATCGTGTTTCACAATCCCATAAGTGATATCCAAATTGGTCTTCTTGACCATATCCAAGAAAAATGCATTTCTTTGACTTATGGTCCAACCTTTGTCTGAGGTTTTTGGGTATATGAACATATGTTTCCCACCCAAAAACTCAAATATGATCATCATATGGTGGCTTCCCTATCCATAAATCTTGTGTACTTTCAAACCTTTGACAATACTGATTCTACCCAAAAGCCTTGTGAAAGGTTTGCATCATGCAACATAAAAACTACTCTATCCTGAAGAGTTCTATTCATCCTTTCAGCTACACCATTTTGTACAGGGGTATAAGAAGTTGTAAAGTCTCTATAAATTCCTCTAGAGTGACAAAAAAAGTTGAATTCATGTGAGGTATAATCACCCCCATTATCTGAACGTAAATCCTTAAGCTTAGTTCCTTTTTTAGTCTCAACTAAAATAAGCCATTTTTTGAAAGTAGGGAATACCTCATCCTTTGATTTGATAGGATATACCCAGACTTTTCTAGTTTCATCATCTCTGAAAGTGACAAAGTAAAACCACCTAATGACCTTTTGGGCATAGGACCACACACATCTGTATGAATGAGATCTAAAGGATGAATTGAAGAGCCAATGTGCATCTTGTGCACATTCCTAGTTTGGTTTCCATATTGAAAATGTTCACAAAATGAAAAATCAGAGAAAGATGACACAGGTAAGTAGCCAGAATGAGAAATATTTTCCATTCCACAACAAGATATATGGACGAAATAGCCATGCCAAATACAAGCCATAGGTTGTTCAATAACAGCTAACAAGTGACCATACTGCCCTTTGATATGCGAAAGGAATGAGCATAGAAGACCACCTTATAACCAAGGTCATCAAGTTGACCAACTGACATCAAACTATGTGAGAACTTAGGTACATGGCATACATTATGCATAGTAAATTTTGAGCCATCAATGAACTGCACAACCACATCTCCAATCCCCACAACATCACACTGGTAAGATTCACCAAGTCTCACTCTACCAAGAGATTTTGTTGCATAAGTAGAGAACCACTCTCTATGTGGCATCACATGGAAAGAAGCACTAGAATATAGGAGCCATGTGTGGGAAAGAGAATCAACCATTAGAGCCTCAATAGGCACAGTATTGTCAAGTGTCAACACATCAACATCATCAGAAATAACAGTGATTTCTTCAAACTTCATAGTCAAAGTAGATGGTGTAGGTAGCTATTTCACATTGCCATCAACATTTTGCCCTTTACCTTTAGCATTCTTTAATGCATATCAATCTTTCTTCATGTTTCCTTTCTTATGAAAATAATGGCATTCGATATCCCTCTTCCTTGATTTACTTCTACTCTTATTTTGTTGACCATTATTTTCCTTGTTCTTGCTCCTGCCACGTTGCTAATTCTTTCCTTGGTAAGAATCACAAACATTATATGCATCTCCACTGTGCCATCAAACTTTCAGATCTCAAAATGGTCTTTGCCCTGCAAGTTATAGATCCTTTTGAGAACACTAGCACTAGAACCTAATCCTCCAGATGCACCAGAGATCTCTAATGCCATGATGATTGAGAATTGACCAGAATGATAATGGAGCTAGAAGAGTCCAAACACCACTAAGGCTCAAAAAAGGATGAACAAGTGTCAATTTTTGGGAAAAATTATCAGATTCTCCCTAAAGAAATGGATTAATGAGCAAGAATGACCAACGAAAAGGATTTTGTGAGAATATATGTGCTCACACCAATATGTGTATCAAGGAGTAAATCAACCACTATATAGTTGACAAAACAAAACATATGGAAAAATTTGGTCAGAGTCTCCTCTGCAAAATGAGCATATGACTAGTGTGAAATGCTCATAAAACTGCAAGTACTTACATGTAAACCTGGATAGGCAATCAATGACTCCACTACATATAATAAGTTAACCGAAAGAAGGCAACTTGGCTTATCCAACACCTATGAACAACTAGCATACATCTCCTATAGCAAGGCTAGGTAAGTCTTCCACCTGCATCACCAAAGAGACCCTGACATCTGGGTTTCTCCAAATTAAGAAAACTTCACAAGGACCCTCTTTATCAACATCAAAGGCTTTATGCGAAAACGTAACGACTATATCAATGACCACATGGATGTACATAAGCGGTATCCATAGAAGCATGCATAGTGTGTATGTGCTCAATATATGTAGTAAGATGGCACTTAAAGGCTAAATTCACAACCCAAACACTAGCCAACAACACCTACAAATGTCTATCAACTCTATTCTTTTGGCTCAAAAACATGCATAAACTTGTGGTGGCTACTCCCACCATAACTAAAACCTTTCAAGAAACCTAGTGTGGCTGAACGACACAGCTCCAAAGGTGAATATTCATTGTTGGAGAAGTACAAGGATCACTCTTGGTGATGTTCTTGAACTTGTGTAAAGAGAACTATGCTCAAAAGTACTCCAAAATGGCTCCAACAATCATCCCAAAAATGCTTCAAAACAGGCTTTGAAAGCTAAGAGTGAAGCTTTGGGGCACCAAAACATGTTCAAGGTAATGTTAAGTTAGTCTTTCCCCTTCTTCATACACCACAAGAGCTTCACTTAGTGGCAAAAGAACTTGTTGATTAAGCAGGCTCCGAGGGGAACAAACTGGGATGGGTGACCTCCCGAGAAGTGATGAGAACCTTTGTCTTCCTTGATCATTGAGATCCTCCTTCGCATGCAACCAATTTGACTTTGGTGACTCGAATGGCACGATATGCCAAGGTCTATGCCTTGGTTGCTGCCTTACTTGTAAGCCTTTGTCGTAACGATGGGTGGGTAGTGTTGATATATTTCGGTAGTGATGTGTGTGAACACACTAGGACCACCGGGGTACTTTTTTCCCTCTTTAGGAGGTTTTTTTCCTGGCTTGTATATACACATATAGCTCTAATGGCTTACTTATCTTTGTACATTCTTGTGGTAATACATTCAATAGTGTGTATTGTGCTCCAAGCTTCTCCTTCTTCCTTGTGCTGTTCGAGTGCTTTTGTAGACGTCTAACTCCAACAATTGGTATCAGAGCACTAAGCACATTGAGGTGCATTATCATTATGTCAGGGAGAGGTTCTCTATTGGAGAGATCAGCTTGGCATATGTGCCCACGTAGGAGAACATTGTAGACCTTTTCACGAAGACTCTGCCTAGGAAGAAGTTTGAAGCTTTCTACAAAGCTTTGGGCTTACTTCCTTTTGTGGAGTGATTCCACATAGCTTGGCACTTCCTTATACATGAGTGCCAGCTCCTTGTTCACCGCATCACTCCCAGGGGGGATTTGTTGATATATTTCGGTAGTGATGTGTGTGAACACACTAGGACTGCCAAGGCACTTTTTTTTCCCTCTTTAGGAGGTTTTTTTGCCCGGATTGTATATATGCCTATAGCCCTAACTGGGGTACTTATCTTTGTACATTCTAGTGTGGTATTACATTTAGTAGTCTGTATTGTGCTCCGAGCTTCTCCTTCTTCCTTGTGTTGTTCGCGTTCTTCCACAGACATCTAACTCCAATAGGCAGGTGCTCGCTTCGCTCACACAAAAGGAACAAAGATTTTACATCAAAATGCTCTGATACTAGTGAAGTATTTTGATGGTGATGCACCACACCCAACTCTCCTTGTGGAGAGCTCCACGATGATACCCTGAGAGTAGAAAATCAAGCTCTAGGCATTGCACATAGTAGTCCACATAGAGGCCTCATAATACGTAAAAAACACATAGTACATAGAGAACACGAAGATAGATTTTGTAGGTGTTACAAATGCGGTGGAACTTACAGTCTATGGCTGATCAAGCCACTATATGTTTTATTAAGAAACATATACAAAAGTTTTCGACGACCATTATGGCTAAAAATGAGTCTGTGGATGTGTACGTAACATGCATGGACTTGAAAGAGCTATTGGCAAACATAGATGAGATTATTTCGGATGCATTACTCATCTCTACACTGTTGAAAGGATTACCATAATCTTTTCAAAGCTTTGCAACCACACTCCATTTGTTTACAAAAGGGAATCCAAATATGTATGCATTTCATGAGGTGTCGATGAAGTTTCATGCGATTTTGAGACTGTGATCGGAGGGGTGTTGATGATGCCCTAGATGAAGGATGACCTGCTCTAATACCAATTGTTGGAGTTTGAGGTCTATGCAAGCACACAAACAATACACAAGGAAGAAGAAGAAGCTTGGAGCGCAACACACAATATTGAATGCATTGCCAAGTGAATGTACAAAGATTAGTGACCCATTAGGGTTATAGGCATTTATACAAAGTCGGGGGAAGAGAAC
Source organism: Ceratopteris richardii (assembly GCA_020310875.1). NCBI lineage: Eukaryota > Viridiplantae > Streptophyta > Polypodiopsida > Polypodiales > Pteridaceae > Ceratopteris > Ceratopteris richardii. The sequence continues at coordinate 113,676,336 of CM035407.1, read as the reverse complement.
CTCCTAAAGAGGGAAAAAAGTGCCCTGGTGGTCCTAGTGTGTTCACACACATCACTACCAAAATATATCAATAAAGTTGTGCATGCATGAATAAAAGTACAATGTGTTGTTTTGGAAGATAAAAATAATTTTGTTTCACTTATACTTGTTCTATTCCTCAAGATTTTTAGATTAAAAATCATATCATCCATGATTGCAAGGTATGATGCTTCTAAAAATGTGATCAAATTGAACATATTTTGGTTCATTGTGACATCTGTATCTCTCGTATTTATAAAACATCTCTCTTACATTCATGGTTTCTGATGCTCCTCTTCGTAGTGCCCCAAACTCGGATCCAAATTGCATTTAACTTATCAACTTCCCATGGCCATGAATCCAAGTTCTTTGGCTCTCGAATGATCAAATTGGCTTTGTATATTTTTTTGGCCCATTTTGCAACACAATTCACATTTTTTGATTTCTTGAGTCATTTTTTATCTCTTTTCCTCACTTACTTTCCTATTGAAGGTTGTGTTCAAAATGTGTGGTAGCATTGTGCCATCGTCAATGCAGTCCAATGGCTATCAACCATGTGGTAAGCCCTTTTTAGAGCTAATGATAGAAAATACCATGGACTTCTAGCTCATGACATGCCATATCGATGCCCTCCTCACCATTGCAATGCTCGTGGCAATGTAAGTTGAAGTTCTACATTAAGAGAAGGTTTTTAATCCAAAAACATGATCATATGTAATGAGAAAAAAGTTGCTTGTGCACTCCTTTGTTCCACCCTCATCATAAAAGAGAGAAGGTGCTCCTATTTTGTTTAGAATTAGAAGTTCTCATGAATGAGTTTCACCATACATATAATAGTCTAACCTAATACCTAATAACATATTTTGATAGACTATGTGATGAAAAAGAAAAACTCGACCAACTCAAACTCCGTGCTTTCATGCCCCTTTGCAAATAAGAGCAACCAGCTAAGAATACTCGACAATGTCTGAGCCCATATAGTGTAATGGCTGACGACTGTAAGAAGAATTCCTGAGTTCAAGTTTTGATTGGACATGTCTATGAGTCTCTCATGATGGATGCCTCTACCTTACGAGGTTGAGTGTGTATTTCCAATTCATTTACTCCAAAAAAAAAAAAGAAAAAAAAAGAATACTCGACAGTGGACACTTATAGCGCTATGAGGGATGTCATTCTCGTAGCCAGTGGGGTTTAAAGAGCGAAACCCACCGAATCCCGATGTTGCAACGACTGCTAAAATGTATGACCAGCTGGACGCATTTTCTCTTAGTAAACACACTGAGAAGGTCGACCATGGCTTCTCTGGGTCTCGAAACCCGGCTTTCTATCTCGCCAAACTGTAAATTTTTCCTGAGGGAATTAGCGTGATGTACTATTCCTGCAGCAGCAGAGCAACTAGCAGCGACGATGATGAACGGCTTTTCAATCGAAAGCAGTTTTGAATCTCATCGACAGCAGCTCCGGCGCCATGCGGCAGCGATCATGGAAAAGAAGTACTTGCTCTTTGTGCCCGCAATGCTGCTTGGATCAATTATTCTCTACGTCGTTGTGATTGGGCCCGGCTGGTCGAGTTTCCCGTCCTCTTCAGGAAAAGGGCCCAAGCTCACTGAACTCCTCGTCGCTGAACAGCGTTCTCTAGCTTTGCTGCAAGAGCAAGCTCAAGGTCTAGTACGCCTCTGGAAGTCCATTCCTAACACTACCGATGGTGATGTTCTCAAAGATCAACTTCTTTCGCAGATCAGACTGAATACCGAGGCTCAGAAGGTGCATTTTAGGTTTCATTGCCCGTTTTGACTTCCTTTAATTATTGATGAGATATTTCGCAGAATTTTGTGGGATCAAGTGATGTGAGAATGCACTTGTTTGTGGGAAGGATTGCATTTCAGACGGTGTCTTCTTGTTTTATGATCAATTTGTAAGTTTTGTTTTGATGTAGATAATAAACCGTCTAGTTGAGCTATTACATGGACTAGAAGGATTTGTTTCTTCCCCGTAGGAAAAGGCATTGTGTTCTCTGACACTCAAAATATCGAATTAGCAGTGTATGTATTATAGAATTGCTATGCACTCTGAATGCATATTACTCTCTCCCAATAGAAGCTTTACTTAGGTTAGATTCATGTTGTGGGAACACTGAAAGATTGATGTTCTGTCATATGTGCTGCCTGGTTCAAGAATTTGTGACCTGATTGGAGGACCGGGGTCCCTAAGGGGAATGTATTATATTGTCACTTGACCTTGCAGATAAATGTATGAATTTTATGATTATTAGTTTGATCTTTGATTGATAGAAGTGGAGATGGAATGACTTACTGTTTGTGTAAGCATGCGAAAACAGTACGGCAAAATGTTGACATACAAAATTTGTGGCAGGTCTTGTTTTCTCCTTTTCATCAAGATATCAATGTGAGTGATTTTGACTCTATTGACCAAAGTTTGAAGATCTGTCAGAGTGTTAAACTCCCAAAATATAAAGTCAAGGAAGGTTTATCTTGGAATCCAAAACCTCAAAGGTATCTATTTGTGGTCTGCACATCAGGACAGTTTTCAAACCATCTGATCTGCCTTCAGAAACACATGTTTTTTGCTGCCTTGTTAGGGAGAAAACTGATTCTTCCAAGCCCAGACTTTGATTACAGTTATGAGAGGGTCTTGAATATCACCCATATTGCAGACTGCCTTGGAATTGCAGATATTGTCATTTCTTTTGATAGCTTCTTGCATGATCATGATGGGCACTTACATGTAAATAAATTTCTGTGTTACATGCATGATTGCTACATAGATAAGGAACATGAAGAGAAGTTGAAACATCTCGGTGTCTCTTGGGACAAAAAAGTGGAGGTATGGCCTCATGATCCAGATTATCCATCTCATCCACATGCCGCAGAAATTGTTGAAAAGTTTGCTTCTGATGATGAAATTATTGGAGTTGGAGACCTCTTCTATGCAGATGTGGAATCTGACTGGGTGAATCAAGTTGGTGGGCCGCTTCAGCATAAATGTAGGAGTCTTATACAGCCACACAGCTACATTATCTCTACAGCAGAACGTTTTATTCAGACATATCTTGGAAAGAATTTTGTAGCTCTGCATTTCAGAAGATATGGCTTCCTGACATTCTGGTAAAATCAAAGTCTCAATCATGAAGATGATCATGTTTTAGTGCATATAAGCAGGACTGGTTTTGGGATAATAATATAGTCTGCTTATTGCATATTTTGGATGTGCATGTTGCCATGTATTGAATCGCATATGATTATTGATCATAATATAGATTCTACCTCTAGAAGTTGCTTTAATGCATATAATCATTGCTAATTTACTAGCACAAACTAGTAATTGGAGTTTCAGGATAAATTTCCTGTACTTGAACTGATCTTTTGCCCCTAAAGTTTTAATTATTTTATTCATTTACTAATTTATTGTCTTTGGGGTGCAGAAAAAAAGTATAATCATATTTTTCGTTTACTCATTAACAAGAATTATTTCATTCCATTATGTCATTGCAGAAGTAAATATTATACTTGAGAGTAGGATGATCTGAATGTATTTTTCAGCCATCCCAACCTGGTAAAAAGAAAGAAGGTAGAAAAGGGAAAACTATATGGATAAATTGTGGTTTTTTCAGTTTTTGTTTTGTTTTTCTTTTTCCTCCCTTAAAAAGAAAAAAGCTGATATCTTCTTTTAACCTGTGTTCTGTTTATGACTGAGATTCCATACAAATTTGAGTATAGTTACATGATGTACTTTTTGTAGGTTGTCACCTTAGACCTATGTTTGTACTGCAATTCACATAGGCGATGAGCATTGAGATTGTCATTTGCAACTTGTCATTGACCAATGATTGATACATGTCTTATACTTTAGTCTGTCTCCTCTCTGCATAGACTCTCAACTACATGGGTGAGTCTCAAGTCATGACCGTGAGAATTGAGAACATTCATCAATGATCATAGATTCATAATCTGTAGAATATAGGTATAATGCATTTGGAAGTTGGCAATCGCATGGTAGTACTTGCAAGCATGAAGTTGAGACTTGAGGGTTGTTGGAGACCTCTAAATCTCCAAAGGCTTGATCTATACTGATTTAAGAGCACCTCTATATCACTTATAGACCAAACTTCACACAAATGTTACCTCAATTTATCAAGTTCTTCATTATCACTTCTCTGAGTGAAAATGTTTCTTCTTCAAGAAGTCTGCTTCAAAGATTGACTTCATTACATGCACATATCTTCAGATTTCTTCAATCTAATGATATACATACCTTCATGCTAGCTTTGCGCAATCATATCAACCATTAGTCCTTCAAAAGAATCATTAAAACTTCGATTTGATCATTAAGATCAAAAGTATGTCAGAAACTGTCTTCCTGAACAATTGACTTTGACATAGTCAACTTCTAAGATTGATTTCTCAGAGTACAAATCCCGTTTTGCAAAATGCTTTTAGCCATAGCGACTCTGAGAGGTCTATCTGCTGACTTTACATACACATGTTCCTATTGATCATATTCACAGCATGAAAGGAATTAGACCATGAAACTTTGAACATAGCTTCATTAGCTTCTAGATTAGATGTGTACAAAAGATTTCTTGATCCACATGATCAGGCTGAGAGAAATAAGAGAAAGACTCGACGCTAACTTCTGAAGATGACTCTCTACACATCTATCTCATGAACACTTGTCTTCTAATGACTCTCTCTTATTTCTTTACATCATTGACTTATATACATATGATTCTAGACTCATCCCGCGTCTATTACATTACTCCTTACCATCTTAAGGATCATCTACACTCATAGTACACGAATTTCCATATGTAATGTACATATGTATACATGCTATATTTCTGAGATTTCTTCACTTCCTCAAATGACTTCTTTTGCTTCATTCTGATTCTTGACTTGCTTCAAGCTCTTCATAATCATCAATTTGGGATTGCTTTGTTCCAACAGCTCCCCCTCAATCACTAATTGTGATTATTCCATTCTTCTTTATTCTTGCCATCTCTTTGAACTTTTGTAGCTTAGGTCCATCTAAGCTTTTTGTCAACATATTTGCAACTTGCTCTTTTGTTGGAGTATACAATACTTCAATCTCTTTATGAAGTACCTTTTCTCTCAAGAAATGATACTGAATCTCTATGTGTTTAGTCCTTGCATGAAAAACAGGATTAGCTGGCAAATACAATGAACTCATATTGTCTCCAAAAATATGTGGAGTACTCTAATCAATTCCAAAACTCTTCAATAGAGTCTTTAACCAAATCACTTCTTTTGCAGCCTCTACCATTCCTTTATATTCAGCTTCTGTGGATGACAAAGCAACTGTATGTTTCTTCTTTGAACACCAAGAAACTAACTTATCTCCAATATAACAAAGATAACCATGAGTAGACCTTCTATCATCTGAATTACTTGCCCAATCTGCATCACTAAACACTTTGATTCTTGTGTCAGAAGTAAAACCATAATACAAACCGTCACTCAGAGTTCCCTTGATGTATCTGAGTACCCTTTGAGCTTCAGCCTGCAATCCAATGAGTCTTCTTTGGACAATGCATAAATTGTGATAAAACACCCATTGCATATGGTAGGTCTGGTCTTGTCAAGGTAGCATAGACCTCTGATATTTCTTCATGTGTGGTTCTTCTCAATTTATGGTTTACCTCCAGTGGTGTGGTTGAAGGCTTACAATCTTCCATATTGAATTTGACTAGAAGATTCTTCAAGTATCTCTCTTGTGTAACATATACCCCATGTTGAGTATACACAATCTGCATTCCTAAGAAATAAGATAAGTTTCCCAAATCACTTATCTTAAACTTCTTCTCTATTTGTTTCTTAAGCTCCTTGATTCCTTGAGCATTTGTACCTGTGACAATAATATCATCAACATAAATACACATGTATATATACCCATTTTCACTTGCCTTCACTAACAAGCTACTATCTTCCTTTGAAGCTTGATATCCACATTCATTCAAGAACTTAACAAGCCTGTAATTCCATGCCCTTGGGCCTGCTTCAAACCATACAAAGGTCTCTTGAGCTCACACACATAATTTGATCCAATTGAATCCATGAAACCCTCTGGTTGCTCCATGTACACTTCATCTGCAATATACCCATTCAAAAATGCATTCTTTATATCTAATTGTGATATTTTCCATCCTTTACAAGAAGCAATAGCAATTAGAGATCTAATTGTAGACATCTTAGCAACTGGACTAAAGGTTTCATCATAATCTACCCCATAAATTTGGGCATAACCTTTAACCAGAAGTCTAGCTTTGTATCTAGCCACCTCACCATTTGCAAACCTCTTTGTTTTGTACATCCACTTACATCCAATCACCTTCTGGTTCTTTGGTCTTGGCACCAATTCCCATGTCTCATTCTCAAGTAGAGCATCATACTCTTCTTGCATTGCCTTCTCCCAATTCTGCTTTCCTTTAGCTTCTTCATATGTATTTGGATCTTCTTCTGTCTTCACAATATAAGCATAATCTTTTGTTGTTAAGAAAGATGTATCATTGCTATACTTGATAGGTTCTTTTCTTTCTCTCAAAGATCTTCTGGCCTTTGCACTTCTTGAAGTCTTAGCCACATTTGTCTCTGGATCAAATCTTGGCCTATCTTCATCATTGTCTTGCAATTTATTTTTCAATCAACATGATCAATATCTTCTTCATACACCTTTGTATGTCCTTTGTATTTCTTCAACATCTGCATAATCATTTGTTGACCTCGTATACCATGTGCTTTGCTCATCAAATGTAACATCTTTTGTAACAAGAAATTGCTTTGTAGATGGACTCCACAATCTGTAACCCATCTGTCTATCATCATACCCAATAAACACATACTTCTCTGCTTTGGGTTCTAGCTTATGTCTTAATTGAGAAGGAACATAAGCATATTCTAAACATCCAAATACCTTACAATGATCAAGAGTAGGTTTCTTACCCCACCATGCTTCATAAGGGTTCTACCATCCAAAGCTTTACATGGTAACCTATTCACAAGGTATGTTGCAGTGTTGATAGCTTCTGCCCATAAGTAGTTTGGATAATTCTTCTCTTTCATCATTGATCTTGCAAACTCTACAAGAGTTCTATCCAATTCTTCAATTCTGCAAGCTCTTCCCTAGTTGGAACACTAGGATCTCCAAACTCAGGCTTTTCTTCTTCTCCTTCGATGAATGCCATCAAATCTTTGCTCATGAGGTGCGCCTCCATCCTCATGGACCAAGTTGGATAGTTCTCCCTATCTAGCTTATCAATCTGCAAGATCTCTCCCATCTTTGATCTTCTGTGTCTGCAATTACTAAGATTTATGGTGATATAGTGTACCTTTGATATGAAGTTTTAATCATTCTTGATCCTTTGAACTCGTGCTTTGTACTTCTTCAGGTTGTCTTCAAGAATTTAATCTTGTCCACCTTCAAATAGAAGAAACTTCAATGTCTGCAAGAGTCGGGACTTCCAAAGCTCTTTACTTCACTTTGTATTACACCTTTTGCTCTGATACCACTGTTGGAGACCTCTAAATCACCAAAGGCTTGATCTATAAGCACCTCTATATCAGTTATAGACCAAACTTCACACAAATGTTACCTCAATTTATCAAGTTCTTCATTATCACTTCTTTGAGTGAAAATGTTTCTTCTTCAAGAAGTTTGCTTCAAAGATTGACTGCATTACATGCACATATCTTCATATTTCTTCAATCTAATGATATACATACCTCCATGCTACCTTTGCGCAATCATATCAACCATTAGTCCTTCAAAAGAATCATTAAAACTTGGATTTGATCATTAAAATCATAAGTATGTCAGAAACTGTCTTCCTGAACAATTGACTTTGACATAGTCAACTTCTAAGATTGATTTCTCACAGTACAAATCTTGTTTTTCTAAATGGTTTTAGCCATAGCTTCCTTACCTTCTAACTTAGATTTTGAATGCTCACTCATCAGAAACTTTACACTGTGCATTGAGATCTAAGTGAAACATTGACATAAAAAAATGCGCGACTCTGAGAGGTTTATCTGTTGACTTTACATACACATGTTCGTATTGATCATACTCACATCATGAAAGGAATTAGACCATGAAACTTTGAACATAGCTTCATTAGCTTCTAGATTAGATGTGTACAAAAGATTTCTTGATCCACATGATCAGGCTGAGAGAAATCAGAGAAAGACTCGACGCTAACTTCTGAAGATGACTCTCTACACATCTATCTCATGAACACTTGTCTTCTAATGACTCTCTCTCTTATTGCTTTACATCATTGACTTATATACATATGATTCTAGACTCGTCCCGCGTCTATTACATTACTCCTTACCATCCTAAGGATCATCTACGCTCATAGTACAAGAATTTCCATCTGTAATGTACATATGTATACATGCTATATTTCTGAGATTTCTTCACTTCCTCAAATGACTTCTTTTGCTTCATTCTGATTCTTGACTTGCTTCAAGCTCTTCATAATCATCAATTTGGGATTGCTTTGTTCCAACAAGGGTTGAGGTTAGGTGGTGGAGTGGCGAGATTGGAGCATTCATGGAGGAACTTGGAGGTTGAGCGCTTGGAGGTTTCATGAAGGAGGTTGGGAATATGTTATTAGAGGTCTTCGGGACTTGTCAACATTGAACACTCTTGCATTGATGGCACTCAACAACACAATTAGGCTTGGGACTTGCTATTGACTCCGGACTTGGTTTGACTCTCCACATGTAGAAGTTTTAGGAATTCTAGGAAACAAAGAATTTGCAATGAGTATGCTCATTGTCATAGGCTTCATATGTAAGTGGATTCTAATTTTTGAAAGCACCCAAGTACTACTCATGCTATAGGTTTCATACGCAACAGCATGAGAGTTCTTAGCTTAGGTGATAGGCCAAACTCCATACATACATAAGTTGTAGCCA